>OZ021728.1:75700439-75942939 GCA_963978545.1 Linyphia triangularis | reverse complement strand
GCTTTCAAAGATTGTCCTACAGTTTCATAAAGGAATAATAGTAGATTTATGCAAAAAATTAAAGGAAAATCGTAAAAAAATATACCACCTTGGAAAACATTTAAAATTTAATGCTAACTGAACCAAAGCATAAAATATAAGAAAAATAGTGTCACAAAAGTTAAGTTTCCATACAACACGATTGATAAGTAAAGGCCGTTATTAACGATGAAATTAAAAGTTATTTTTAATATGGGCACACATGTTGATGTGATGTAATTTAAAATCGTCAAACCAAAGTTCTTAAGTATAACAATATTTGAAAATGATGCTAAATTTGTAGCATTGAGTTCTTGAGGACTATTGGCAGTTGTATTACGTTCTCTGAATTAAATTTTTTACTACAGAAGCAGACTTTTATTGGACTAAAAAAAAAATATTGAAAAGTTTAATGTATACTTTGGAAAACATATTTTTACAAGCTACACAAGTTTTAATTTCCAAAGTTAATTTACTATGCAAAAGTGTATAAAGATGTTGGCCACTGACTCCTTTAAAATGGCACAAAGCCCCGAGATAAGCATTTCGGGTACTTAGAATTCTGATTATCATTATCTCGCTGCTTGATAAACGAGTTAATGAAACACTAATTATAAAATATCTGTCAAATTATATTCCTACTGGACTGAAGTTTACTTAATTAGGAAGACTTGATAATAGTGCATTTTCTCTTCTCCCTTGATGATGATAAAGTAAATTACGTTAAAGATTTCTTGGCATAATGAGACTGATTTCATGCTAGAAAAATTGTAGTGAATATGCCTCGCCTGAATTTCTGAAAAAAATGTGTTAAAAATTATGAAGGAAAAATCATACTAGTGTGATTATATTTCTTTAAAGCATAAAAACTGACTTATTAAATCTATAAATCTGTTACATATTCAGTTTTTTTTTTTTTTTTTTTTTACCTTTTCTTTCTTTGCCATTCTTTGAAATGATGCAACTTGAGGACTGCAATAGATTAAATTGGCATTGTAGTAAAAAGTAATACAACCCTATATGATATGAGTCAGGAATTAAAATTTGTTATTAATTGAGTAAGTTATTTAATTTTTTTTATATCTGTAATATTAAAATGTGTACGTCATAACAACTCAATTTGAAGTACCACATAATAATAATAATATTAATAATAATAATAATAATAATATTAATAATAATAAAAATAATAATAATAATAATAATAATAATAATAATAATAATAATAATAATAATAATAATAATAATAATAATAATAATAATAATAATAATAATAATAATAATAATAATAATAATAATAATAATAATAATAATAATAATAATAATAATAATAATAATAATAATAATAATAATAATAATAATAATAATAATAATAATAATAGTAATAATAAAAAAAAATATTAAGATAATATAGCTTTAGAAAAAATATCAGATTTATTACATTTAAATATGCTTTTTTAGTTCCTATCTGTAATTTTTCTAATTCATCAACTAACTCAATGATTTCCATGTACTAAATATTTAATTGTACTTTTTTAAAGTAAAAATCATTTGATAAAAAGATGTTTTTCTTTTCCAATCAAAATAATGGCGGCGTAGTTTCTAGAATTGAACAATACGATTTTTTTTTTTTTTTACAATGTTTCCATTCCGATCACATGCACTCATATAATGAGTAGAGAATTGAACATAAATTCTTTATTAAAAACCATTGAGTCTTTAAAATTAGTTTACTAATTTTAATTAAATCTATAAACGATGTTTCGCCACGAACAAATACACTTATTTTAATTTAGCTCCCTCTTCCACTTGCATAATTTTTCTGAATGCATTAAAGTTAGAGAAAAAACATAAAAGTTCTCAGTGATTTTACATCATCTATTTTGTTGATACTAAAAATAAATGTGTATAATTGGGTTTTTATAATACGCTTTTATTAAAGGAAAGTCATCTGGAAAATTTCTTTTTGATACAAACTAATTTAAACTCTTTGGTGGTTTCCTTTTTTATAATTTCGATTACAAAATTACATCACAAATTGTTTTATTTCATTTTACAGTAAGAATTTATAAATATGCTTTTTTAAGCAATTAAAAAGATATAGTTTAATTAGAAATAATGTTAAATTTAGTATAGCTTATGTTAAAAAATGCTATCTGTTTTTATTTTCATATTGTTTTATATAACTCATATTTAAAGATATTTTATATTTATAATAAGTATATCTACCATTATTTTTTAATTTAATTTTATTTCGATAAACTGTCAATTATTGGGACACTATATGAGGTTAAAATTAAAGATGAAATTGAAACAAGTTGTGTTGTGTTATTAAATATCACTAAAATAGTATTTCTACACACGAATGTGTTTCTTATAGCAATTAATATGTTTGGTCGGTAAAATATTTTTACAAGTGGCAGAGTTATTGGATATGGACAAGAAAAGATAAAAGGGGGAAAGTATCAAGGTACAATTTTAATTTATGGAGAAATTGATTTCATGAAACAGCATAGCTGATGCATTATTCTGATGCATTTCCCCGATTGGTTGTCTTCATGCTTAAATGCACGAGTTAATGACATTCTAATAGCTTATTTTTATTAAAAATTAGCTACATGCTTGTTATTCGTACTATTTATTTTATAATAAAAAATACCTAATAAGTATCTTGAGCAAGTAAGATCGCGTCGTTTCTGCTCTCACAAAATTGAGTATATTTATCTAAATAAAAAACCGTGGCTTTTCCGTGCTAACACATTGAACAAAAATAACAATAATATTTGACTCTAAACTAATATTTATTGAATAAATTTTATTTATAAGTATTTTACACTTACCAATATAATGACCCAAGAATAAAACATTATTAGTTTTCAAACTAAACACATTTTGAGAAGAAAAAAAAAGACGTGTGCCAAATTTCAACTCTCTAGCTTATAAGAACCTAAAATTTATGGAAAGCAAGACATTCTGACATTTGATATTGAAAACGTTAGGCTAATTAAAAACGGGGAATCAATTTCGATTATCTACTTTGGAGTTACTGGAAGGTGGGAGCTTTGTATCCCTATATACAGATTTGTGAGCACATTTTTTTAGAATTTTCATCATCCTATATTTAATTTAAACATAGAAATAAGTCACATTTTAACACCTGAGGTCAAATAAAACCCAATAAGAGTGGTTAATATAATGAAAGTTAAAATAGCATAGTTTTACGAAAATAAACTTTCGAAACAAGCACTCCCGTATTTTAGTGCACTGTCTTTGTGGAAATTGGATAGTTTCATAAGTAGAATGTTTGACTCTAATAGACCCGTTATATTAGTTTAATAGATTTCGAAGAACATGTTTACCAATTTTTACCATTCAGGTTTAATAGGAAGTCGGACATTGGGATGTTCCACATTTATAACTTTTGATCCTATCTCGTATTAGCTTACTTTTATAACGTTTGTCACAGTTGAAATTTGCACGAGCTTCCAAAGCCGTAGAAAAATATCAGCTTATTAAAAAATAAGCTTTAATAAAACATTTAATACAACGGGTATTATTGATTTAAATGGAATAAAAGTAAAATTCTAAAGAATTACTTACTTTCTACTTCAAAAAAAGTTTGGTTTTCCAAACACGAAATTCCGACCTTAAATCACCAACTATAAGACGTAAACGATGTCGTTTTAATTCTTGTCACGCTGTTATTGTAGCTAAAAAAAAGTTCCCAACTGGTCTTTCATACACTCCATCAGTAGGCCATCCATACGAGGGATATCTTCCCCATTTTTGTTCATGTTCATGAGGCTGATTAGGCTGGGTACCCATCTGGCATAACGCCGTAATTGCATCTCATACACTTACTCTTCTCCATAAGGCACACACTGACCATTGGCTGCAGATCCTTTTTCTCCATCTTCAACGTTATGACTTTTCTTCTTGCTGCTTCTTTTGTTATCAATACGTATTGCTGTATGTTCTCAATGGCCAGAGATTTCTTTTATATCCCATTTTTTGGTATTCCCATGAGATGGTAATAATTAAGGTTTCTTTTTTCTTTTTTTTTTTCAAAATGATGCTTTGTTGTACTCTAATGAAAGGAAAGTTTCATTACTGGGTAGATAAAGTCTGCTATAAAAGAATCTTCTAGTTTTATGTTTTCCAATTAAGGTTATAAAAGAGACTGTGGGTTTATATGGTGTTATTGAAACTTGAGGATACCTGTTCTGAATATGGAATACTTAGAGAAGTACTAATAGCAATGTATTTATAACTATATTTATTGCCGTATACATTGCGAGTTTTTAAATTTTATATTGTTGAAACTAATATTTAAGAAAGTAAGAAAATCCGAATAGTACATAACTTTAAAACAGTTTTAGGGAATGACTGTTCTATGGTATTTCTATTTACAAAGAAACGTAGCATGTGGTTCCGAGAAGGACTGTAAGTATAATGTATTGTAAATAAACTTTTTAAATAAGTGAAGGGAGTTTATAAAAAAAAAAAAAAAAAAAAAAAAAAAAAATACACAAAGGCTGTTAAATCGTTTTTATTTGAAATAATCACAGCCAAAAGTTCGGAAATAACATGATTTTATAATTTCAATCAAATACTTGTTTTTGGGCTATTTTTTGGGTTAGGTATGTATTTTAAAATGTCTCAATATATTATAATAATGGTTCTCTCCAATAGTTTTTTTAATTATTGTACAATGAATCAGAAAAAATTGTTTCAAAAAATATTATGACATTAAATTTTTAATCTTTTAGAATGCTATAATTTGTATGTAAAACTAGAGGACACGTAAGAAGCCAGCACATTTGAGATTTCTTACACAAACTAATTTTTTGGAAGTTAATCAAATTTAGGTATTGTATTTGTTTGCAGAAAGATATAAGAGTTTAGGTTTCTTCAACGTGCTTAAATTGTTATATTAAATTTTCTATAATGCTGTCATCTATTGAATACTATCACAAATTCTAAAATGTCTGGATTATTTTGTAACTAATTTTGAAAATAATAAAAAATTGCACAACTGCAAATTGACTACTTGTCAAAAGTCACATATCAAGCATATTCTATATACTGGTATATTTGTCATGAATATATCATAAAATTTATTTGTGAAAATAACTGACGGATCTCAAAATAGGACATTTAACACACAACTCCTTTAGTACCTAGAATCAGCGAGTTACATAATTAAAAACTAGATATAGATGTATTTTTTTAAGACCTGATAGGTTGAGGTTCTAATATCCATTATTAGTTCAATCGGGAAACTTAACCACCAGAAATCATACTAGAAAGAAATTCCTTCACAATCTCTTTGACAAAGTTATTCTAATAATCAGTGTTGTCGATGTGAAACTATTTTGCTTTGCCAACATTTTGTACTTGATCATTACTCAACCACCTAGTGACAACCCTCTGGTATCTAATATTAAATATCTAGTTCATTAAATATTGCGTTGTTGCATTCGCTTATGTTTAGATCTCAAAGTCTGTGACTTTATTCTCTAGCATCCTACATTTCTTAATTCCGTTGTCCGTCTTGTTTGTCGCTAATAATACTCATATAATAAAATGTTCGTTATTTATAAAAATTGAGCCACTGAGTATATATAACCTCATGCCAAATTACCGTTATATAATGTAAAAATATAAAAATCCTACTGCAGCAATAAAGGGGATTTTGAACACACACGTTGATTTAAAATATCCAATTTTGAAGGTACCATTCTTCCCTTTTATAGATAAATGTATTTTAAATATTATAATTGGATAAACAATTGGATTGAAGTACAATAAAAAAAAAAATGTAGATTAAATTTTTTTTAACTTCCTTTACTTTTCCATATCTGCCAAAAGTTTACAGTTAAATGAAATTGTCCATACTAAATAACTCACAGAGAACAATAAAATTAATTAACTTCTTAATTATCAGTACATATTTTTAAACAAAAATGCCTAACTCCAAAACTTCAAACATAATTTTACCAAAATGTGTATAAAAATTGTATAATATTTCTAAATTCACATATCAATTATTTAAAAAGACACTTTAAAAAAATAGATTACATGAATACCTTTAAAAATGTTCATGCATCTATAATATACAATTTTAGAGTTACATCGATTCTTCAAAGTTTCCAATATGGAGAAAATAGCATTATTAAAGAACTTGACAGCAAGGGAACTGGAGTTTTGGAATAGCATGGGTGAGAAGCAAATACAATGGTGCTAATTATTCAATTTTAAATGTTGTATTCCAAGTAGAGTCTAACTTTGAATTTCTTTTGACTCAGATTAGATTAGTGTTATATTTTAACAGCACATTTTTTTGAAACTATGGCATATGTGATTGGAATTATGAAACACTCATTGAGGCAAATATAATTGCACTAGTTTATGAAAAAGCTATTACTTTGAACCGACATTTTTATAAGTTGGTTCTAAATACTTAAGCTGAAATAACAAATCTCCTTAAGTCTGGGTTCTTACGGCAAAGAATCAAGACCATCTTGGTTCGAATTAATCTAATTGGCTCTTATCGGCTTTTTCATAAAAAGAACACGACATTATTTCTATTTAACGGATGATAGAGAGAAGCATTTGATGTAGCAAAGTTAGAATTTGGAAAAGTTTCCTGAAATTTCGAAATTTCATAATGGAAATTACTCGCTTGAGTGATTAAGGAAACGTAAATGTTCATTTGTTACTGTCGAGGGGAGCGGCTAAATTGCTTTTCTTTGCTTAAAATCACACTAGCGAAGATTTATTCGGTAGCATCATCACTATAAAGTGCCTATTTTATGGTCGTTTAATAAGGGAGATTGAATGGATTGCACCCTATATATTTAAATTATGTTTTTCTCAGTCATAATTTTACGAGAAAAATGTTATATTTTATTTTTAATTGACAGCATTGTACATTAAATGATAGTGTGTGAGTGAACTTATCTAAATAAGTTTTATTTTTAGTATATAAGAGAAAAATCATTAATTTAATTAGATAGTCTAAACATACTATTTTATTATTGCGAAACTTTTTGTTTAACCCAAATTTTGTGATAAACTGCTCAATCAAATTAAAGACAAACGGTATAGCTGCTGAAAGAAGTAAAATTATCTCAAATTTATTATAATGTAAAAACAAAAAAACACACAAAAAAAACAACACTTTTTCATCTAATAACTTTTACTTTATTCAAATACACTGAGCGGCCACTTTATTATGATCATCTGACAGCTTTCTGAAAATGAGCTATTGCTTCACAGTGTTGCCTCTAGAGGGCGAGATAGCTATGAAAGGGGAATGCAGGAGAAGTGAACCATCAATTGCACGGTGTTGCTTGCGAAGATATGGGTAAAAAACGTAATTTAACCGAGTTTGAACTCATGATGATTGTAAGTGTTCAACGCGTCGGAACCAGTATCATCAAAATGACTATGCTTATAAGTGTTTGAGAGCAGCAGTTATGAATGTTTATCAAGAGTGGACTATCTAGCAAAAAACCGGGTCTCAACGTCATGCTTGTAGTCGTCAAAGGCTACTGATTGATCGGTCTGAAAAGAAACTTGCCAGAGTTGGCTAGTCCAACAGATGAGCAACAGTACGTTAAATAGTCGGGAATATTAATCAAGGAGCAACTGTGAACGTCTCTGAAGGAACCATTCGTCTCATTTTACACCATATAGGCTATGAAAGCTGACGACCTGTTCGAAAACCTATAATCTCTACCATGAATAAGAGCAGACGTCTCCAATTCACAAAGGAGCACATGACTTGGATAATAGATGATAGGGAAAGGGCCATGTAGTTCGATAAATAGGGTTTTTAATTACACTACGCAGATGACATTGGTGCGAATATGGAGAAAACAGCATGTAAGCATGAACCCCAACTGCGTTATCGCAACACTTCAAGCTTGTGGAGACAGTATTATGGTTAGGGGGATGTTTTCTTGGCATATTATGCATCTTTTAATTCCTGTGAAACAAAGTCTGAATGTTCAACAGTGTATAAATATTATCGCAGATGAAGTACTTCCTGTTATGTTAATGGACAGGTTCTGCCATTGCTGGATACTTCCAGCAAAACATTGCTCCTTGCCCTACAGCTGGCGTTGTTCTCATATGGTTCGAAAAGCACGATGGAGAATTTACCTTGCTTCATTAATCTGCAGAATCAGCAGACATCAATCCAATTGAGAATTTGTGGGATAATGTCGAATGAGGCATCAGGCATCTGAATACAATACCATCAAATCTTAAGAAATTGGAAAGTGCAGTTCATTTAATAAGATCTCAAATTCCTTAAACCAACTACGAACATCTTATAGAATCCATGTTAAGAAGAATTCATGGAGTGTTAAGGGAAAAAGGTGGTCCAACATTATATTGAAGGGGTGGTCATAATAATTTGGCAATTCAATGTATATCTATTGGGGCTCTCTAACTTTCATATATTATGTAATAAATAAATAATTTTTAAAATAAGTAATACTTACTTTAGAGGAACAAAGTAACAAATTCAACATTCCAATAAGTAAAAAATTCATTTTTATTAATTAACACAGCTAAAGATCCTGAATGAAAATATATTATCATAAAAATAAACTTTGAATTGTGAAATCAATTAATTATACATTTTAATAAACATAAACTTTATTTTCGGTTAATTCAAATAAATGTGATAATTATAATTTTAGATTAAAATACATTATCCTGCTAATATCTGCTAAAAATGAAATAACCATTTTAACAGTTAAATTTCAGAGGTAGTTAAAATATAAATTTAAAACAAAAAAAAAACTGAATTTGTAACAAATTAAGATAAAATATTGATAAATCAACCATGCGTTTTAATTTTACAATAATTAAATTGCATCTTTAACTTTAAAAATTTCTGAGTTGATTTATAAATATAATTTAAGTTGATTTTAAACATTAATATAATATGTGCATTTAATATAATATGTCAAAACATTTCATGAGTTTTAAAACTTATTACATAGTCCCTTAAGAATAAAATACGAAAGTCCTATCATTTACATTTTTTCTGATTTATATTCTCAAAATATGATTGTCCCTTGCATATCAAGTTTCAACATTTTTTTTCAAAGGTTGCTTCTAGAGCTTCATTTTTCTTGGACGTCAAAGAGGACAATTTTTCAAGGTTGTCTTCTTCAATGGATGGAATCATTCTTGCGATAGAGATTTATAACATTTTCTAACGTCGTATTGATCATATCATATTTTCCCTTGAAAAAAAAATCACATATATTACGAGGTCGTGAAGAAGTTGTTTACTTGAATCAGTAATATTCCGAAAGAAATTTATATACACACATTTTAAAAGATGAGCACATTTTCTTTGTGAAATCACACGCTCAGGAATCGTGTATTCAAAGACATTATGGCAATACAGAAATATAATAATTGTGAATTTCATACGTCTGATTAATTATTCCATTCTTAATTAGTCATTCACATCCAAAGCACACGCATTTTAAAATAACACATTTTTTGTGAAATCAGATGCACAGAAATTGTGTATTTAAAGAAAGATACTAAAATGCATGTTAAGGTAACGAAATTAAATAAATATAATTATTGTGCATTTCATATGTTTGATGAATTATAACATTATTAGTTATTTATTCACCTCTAAAGCTGTCTGAAATATTGATATAATTTAATTAATTATTGAATTTTAGCCCGTATCCATTTCTCTACCGTTTTCTTAACTTATTTACAGTTTGAAGAATACTTATAAAATTAAAACTGACAGATTTTTTTGAAAGTTACAATATTAATATACCATTAATTGTTTTATTATAAAGTTATTTGGAAAATGTAAGGAACATCAGTTATTTTCTAATTATTATCCAATAAAGTGGCATGAAATTCAGAATCAAGATTCATCTCCTTAGATTAGTTACCAGTGATGAGGCAATAAGAAATATGTTTAATCTATTTTACATTCACCATTTTGAAACTTTTCAATTGAAAAATTATCTGCCCTCTAATTTAAATCTGGAATGCAAAGATGTGTTTTCTTTCAATTATTATAAATAAAGGAAACATTAACAAAACACTTGTGCACTCACACATTCAGTCTTTTTCTGTCATCTTCTTCAGAATATCCTACATTTGTACCTTTTGATAAACGTTCGACACTATATGCAGCACTAGTTAATTAACAATCCATGGTTTCATAAATTTCCCACGAGATCTGGTTTTTATTGGCCATTAAGTAAAAGAAGCCTTCTCTACATCGTAAGCATCATTGGACTTAATTTTTACAATTCAAAAAGAACCAACAAATTTGGGTTTTAACTGTGATTTTGGCTCATTTGGGGATTTTTTAATGCACAATAGATCGCCAATATTGGAATTTTGGAGTAATCTTATTAAATTATAGGGTTTTCTATTCTCATATCATTCTTTTAATTTTTGTTCTTGTGTAAAACCTACCATCCATTTTTGTAGTCTATTTGTATTTCAACTTGATTTAATTCCATGATTTTTTAATCAGATTATAATGTACCAATAAAAACTGAAAAGGATTAGTATTACTTTTTCTTAGTAACGTAGAATTAATGGTTTCTTGCGCTTTGCTCAGCTGATTGAAACATTTTATTGAGTCTTCTATTGATATATTCCTTAGTAGTATTCGTTTAACTAATATAAATTACCAAATTACAGAATGGATGATTTACAGCAACAAACATTAAATTAATTATAACGAACAACCATTAAATTAAGAATAGATCAATTTTATGAAATAAGTTATGTTTTTTATGTCTTTATTCGGTTTTAAAATTTATTTCTTCTATGATTCTCGTTTATAATTATAAGACTTGAACACCCATCGAAAAGTTTCTTCAGATTCAATATGTTCAAATACATAGTGCTTCTTAAATTCCAGCCATCTTTCAAATTCATCATTTTATTTAATTACACCTTTTAATTTCGCCAGATCTCAAATGTCTTTCTTATTTTTCTTTTGAAATGCGTCTACTTTGCCGTTTTCATATTCGTTTCTTTCATCTTTTTTGTCTTAATGTAATATCGTCTTCTTCGTTTTTACTCAAATTGATGGTCTCTTTTCCAGTCCTAAAAGTTTATCTCATTCGACGGGTTCGTTAAATCCGTTATTAATGACAAGACGGGTTTTATATATATATATATATATATATATATATATATATATATATATATATATATATATGTTTAGTAGGTCTTACATTTGTCATTTTTACAACTGTTTTATCAAGAATTCGAGTACTGAATAATTTAAATCTTTGCTACAAAAATATAATCTTTCAGTTAGTATATGTAGTAAACTTAAGCAAATCAATAGTGCACTTCTTCCATTTCTAGTGTTCGCACAACTCTACGAATTAAAATGTTAAAAAGCACTGTAAACAAACACGTGTACAATTGGATTATGTGTAAAAATGGATTACCGTAAGTGTGAGGTTGTTTAGTTGTATCCACATTGAAAACTGCAATACTAAAAATCGGATATATGATCGGATATATGATTTCTCTAACATCAGATTTTACCTTTCACTTATTTCTTACTAAATATGAGATACGACGGCAAACTTGCCTTTGTCAACTTTTGAATTGTTTATGTCTTAATTTTCAAATTATGGAATCCTGCCATATGTATCTTTTGGAATCGTCCCAGACACAGTAGCTTGAATTTGTATTAAAATTATTCCATGAACAGATGGGTGAAGGGTAATTATATATTATCTTTCAAATACCAACTCTTTGAGTTTTGGGAGTCCTTTTACAACTGAACAGTGTACGCTAATGTTACGCAATGCATTTACATAATTTTCCATTGTACATTTTGCAATTATTGTGTCACATGAATTGTTTTTCATATCATTAAGTAATAATTCGTCTTAAAAAGTGTATTAAGTACTTATTCTACTTGACTGAAAATATTTTAATCAAATAAAGTATAAATTTATTCTATAACTTCAGCATAAAGCTATCCATTGTTATTCTTGAATATTGAAACAGGAAGAAAAATTCTACTATATATGTTTTAAAAATACTTCTATAATTAAAATTTTACACTATATACTTCTTCTTTAAAAAAGCAGCTATTGATGTTAATATAATTATTGAAGAACTTTTAACTTATTTCCTTATTCTAAATAGTAAGAAGAATCAATTTGAAATGTTTAAATTTTCCTAATTATTTACACTTCTTTATTTTACTACATAATCATTACTTCTAACTCTCTATCATTCCCATAGAGTTTAACGAATTGTTTGTACTTCATTCTTTATAAAATCTTAAACGTATTCGAAAGTTTTAATCATGCTAATAATTTTTATCGAAACACAATACAAATCTAAAAACATAATTTGTTTATATATTATCTAACTAGGTAATTTCCGTTAATTAAGTATTGTAAAATGATAACGTTTCATTTGAGAGTATCGCTACGGATGTGTTCATTGTTTATATTATATTAATGAAACAAATTAAAACTGCTAAAGAAGAAGCACATGGATGCCTAGTTTTTAAAGGTTAATTAGAAAGAAAGTAATAATTTCAACTTCCTCTTAAGAACTCTCGACTCTTTCCTTGCTTGAATAATCACTTGAAATTTCCAAATGCCTTCCAGATACAGAATATTGTTCCAAGAAACAATAAATGCTTTCAAAGTCTACAAAGGAATGTTCAAAATACTTTTTTATAAGACTCAAGTATATTGACGTGTTCAATAATTAATGCGTTTACTGTAATTAAAACATGCTAATTTGATTAAAATAAAAATTACTCTTAGTATTAAATAAATAAATTTATTTAAAATCATTATTATATTATACTAGAGTTTACTTTTTCAATCAAACTAACTGCACGAATTTAAGTGAACTACTAAGGTTCAATATTTTGATCTTCATTTATTTGCATATAGACATTTTGGCTTAAACTATTGAGAGGAACAGATAAGTTTCCAAGTGTATTACAAAATGACTTCTACAGAATATTTTAATTTATCTAATCAATATGTAAATCACAAAATGAAAATAAATGTGTGCTTGTGTGTATGTTTATAATCCATTCATTATTTGGAAATCCAACGAAGTATATTTCGCAATCATGTTACAAAATAAAATTAAAATTGGATTAATAGCTGATTCATTTATTTTTGTTTTGATAGCACATTGAGAAACAAAAAGATAAAAGTAATTTTCTGTAAGTTAAACTAATTTTCTTTCGTTATTTTAATGCACACGCGTTAATTTGTATAACGGTTTGTAGAGAAGAAATATTTACCGCGTCAATAAATGACTAATATCTTCTGAGATATGCTATACTAAGGGTCAATTTTGAAAATTCCATAATGCAGTTTCGTATAAAAAGTGCTTTTTTTTTTTTTTTTTTGCAAATTGTTTTACCAACTTGTGTAAGTTGGTCGTTTTTGTTTAAGCTCTTAATCATTTATTGGATTCTGAGCACATTGAAAAATAGTGGAAAATGCATTTGAAATGATGGTACCATTTTTTTAAGGTTTCAAAGTTATTAACTAAACATTTGACAAAAACCTAAATATATTTTATTTAATTTTTAAATGTTTTAAAAATAACCATATTCTTGAATGTTCCATGCAATCTGAGAAATAAGTTTTATTTATACGTATAATTTTCTTAGCAAGACTTATATCACTAATTAAACAAAACTGTAGGATAATAACCCTACGCTAATTTTAAACTTTTTTTCTTTTATTTGGTTATACATTTTTGTTTGATATTAATTATAGAGCTTTAATAATGATATATTTAAAGAATGAAAGATTTACTGGATGTAAAATAATAAAAAATCAATATCTATTAGTAAAAATAAGAAAAAAGTGATAGTTTTCTTCTTCAATTTAAACTAGAGGTGTAGAACATTGCACAACTTTCAAATGCACTTTAATACTGGTCACTGCATTTAAACTTAACATGGATTGGTGTAATTTATCGTTTTCATTTCTTTTCATCAATTTAAATAAAATGCCCAGTTTGGCTATATTTTTGGCGATTGTTCTCACATTTGCCCCATCCCCTAAATACATTTCTAGAATTATATAGCAAAATTGGCTACGTACCTTATGATAACACAGGCCTGCCACCAAAAAAGTGTTTAAAAATCAATAGCTGATACTGATGAATTTTTGGACGCTGATTTCAAGAAAATTAAAAAAAAAAAATTCCATGACGTACCATTTTTTTCAAAAAATTTAAAATTTAAAAACTTAAAAATTTCATAAATTGAAAATTTTGATTTTCGTAGTAACCAATCAACTGTATTAATTAAGAAAGGGGATAAGCATATAAAGTCATAAGTCGTTCTCATTGAAGAAAACTGGAGATTTTTCTGTCTCTGGTAAAAAAAAGAAGAAGGAAACGGAAAAAATAAACAATTTTCAAGTTAATTAATGTGTCTAAATCCGAGAATCTGTCTGCGGAACTCTTAGGCTCTAGGCTAAATCAAAAGAATTTATTGACTCCTAGTTCCTCTTTCTCATTGTTCAGAAAGAGATAAACAGAATTCGTCTCATACTTTTCTCAAGATAGTGGTTTGGTTTACTATAGCAATGTCTCTGGATTGATGGAGAATTTTAATATACAGTATGACGTGAACGAACGGAGGCTCTTTATTGACTTCTCAAAAAGAAGCCTCAAAGCAGTGCTTCTGCATAATGGCAGCAAGTATTATTCAGCGCCATTAAGGCAGCATTCTGCATACCTGAAAGAATCTTGCGAAAATTTAGCTTTGATCTTCACCCATTTGAAATGTAAAGAACATGGATGGATGATATGCGGTGATCTAACAGTTCTTTCCATGATTCTTGGACAACATGCAGGATACATCAAGTATCGTTGCTTCTTGTGTGAATATTACAGTGGGGATAAAAAATAATCATTGGATCAAAAAGGAGTAGTCCCAAAGGAAAGCGTTAACACCTGGAAATAAAAATGAAAGGTACACCTGGAAAAATATGAAAGTTTGATTAATTCCAGAAAAGTCTTGTTGTCTCCACTTTACATCAATTTCATTACTCATATTACGTATAGGGAAATTTGAATTAAGAATGTATACACTTCAATAGGTAATACATCCTTAGTATTACAAACGATACCTTTAATATGATACAAAACTTTTCAGGTTTAATCAAAAATATTTGTTTAACGTTTTATCAACTTCAATAACATAATGATTCCAAAGTGGACCAGGGAAAACAAATAATAGTACTAATGATTATCAGATCAAATCAATGAAGTTTAATTAAAAAAACTTGATCTTTTGAAAATTTTATAATCTTTGAAAACATAAAGGTGCTTGAAATATTATTTTAAAAGTCGATGTTTCTATAATGTTTCCGAGATAAAGTTCAGTGGATGCGCAAAACCTTTTTTTAAAATGTCCATTAAAAAGTTAAACTCAAATTTTCTTTCTTTGGGAAACCTCACAATAACTTATTAATGGAAGGGATAACTTTTAGACCTAATCAATAAACATTAAATAGAATTTAAGAGAAATTGTTCTTTTGGAACTTTTTTGCTATTTGATATTTGTTTCACGTTTCTGGTATTTGTAGGGAACTAATTCGAAAAAAGGGCAAAAATAAAAACCCTTAAAAGTATTTCTTTTTTCAAAACTACTTTTATGTTCGGGTTCAGTTCTTTTTTTTAATCAATTTTAAATACCTCTATTTTAAACTATGCTGAAAATGTATGCTTAAAAACGTTTTTATTTCAATTGTTATAATTTTACAAACAAATCTTTTTATAATAAAATATAAATAGAAAGCCTATTATGGGTCATTCCATGTCAAATCAATACGGCTCCCAACCCGGCCTCTTTGGAATATAATATCATTTTGATCACTTGCAGGGTTTATAGAGAAAAGAAAAAATGGCCAATATTAGGTTTAAATATCGCTTGGTTTTTGAAATACGGAGCTTTAAAAATGAACCGAAATGTCAAAATTTCGCATTTCTTGCTTTAAAAAATTGCACATAATTTTGCCCCTTATTATCTTAGAACGTTGCTTTCTGTGTAAAAAAATGCTATATATTTTCTTCATACATTAATTCTCTACAAAAATTTGTTGGTTTAATTTTGGAACTAGTTATAAATTTAAATGCAAACCCTTATCCTTAACTTTGCACGTTAATCGCCTTTAGGTGCTAAGTAAGGATTCCCATATTCGCGATGCGTATTGAAAAAGAATATACAAGGAGCTGATTGTAAATTTTCTAATATAAAAAAATAATAATTAAATATTGAAAATTTAATTCTTGCACCTTTTGTTAAATGTGTAGGAGAGTTGCCATATTTTATAGTTGGAATTTCCAAGTTTGCTAATATACGACCAAATAAGTGCAATTACAGGTGGTAATAGAATACTTACCTTTTGTGTTATCATATTCATAAAAATGTGAAATTAATGCTGATAGGATGTCATTTGAACGAATTATGTAAAGAAAGTGAAACTCCATTAGACTCCTATTAAACCTGCATATCTGCAATTGTTAGAAATTATCCTCAAATAATATGTTGCATGTGGGATTGTAACAATTGTCCGAAAAAGCTTTTTGACAAAAATAGGATTATAAGAGTACAATACAAACAGTAAAATAATTTTTATTGTTTTACCCTTGAAACTTTATAGACCTTTTGTAATGACTTATTCATTTATTTCTGGAGAAACTTGCTACACTTTAACGGCTTTAATGTTAAGAGTAGTCATATTTCTTTAGTGGTAGTAAAAAAATTAAAATTAGATTCTTAGCAATTTTTTCGAAAATACTTCTTAATTATTCAAGATGCAGTTCAAGGATATAATCCATTCTAACAAATAAAAAAAGAAGTAAAATGGAAAAAGGAGGTGAATATTTCGAAATGGTATGCATCTGATAAACTAATTTCGACGATATTACAATGGTAATACGATTATTAAAAAAACGTGTTTCTATTTTTGGGATATTGCTTTTGCTAAATTACATGAACAAATATTATGATTGTTTGTAACGTGTTTTAAAAAAATTCTCAAAATTCTATTTATGATCATGTTTCTAATTTTATAGGAAAAAACGTTTACGTACTTAATATGCAATAAGCAGACACTAATCATAATTTTTCGCATTTAATTCCCTGTTGTTAGATTGCTATCTTCCCTTTTACAGAAATTGAGTTGTTTTCGAGAAAATGCAGGGGCCTATTTTACGGTTTGTACCTGAACACCTGAGAATTTGGCATGTCTCGCAAGTATTTTTGATGTAGGCTCTAGTCGAACATTGTTTTCTCCCTCACGCAATAAATTTAAGGGTTTCAAAGGAGTTCTATTTTGCAGTTTCTATAGAAGAGACAAGTTGGTGCTTAGGAGTGTCGGACTTTTTGTGGATTTGGACATTTTAAGACAATGTGTCTGCTCCAAAATTTATATGTCTACGAATATTTTCGAGGGTATGGGATTTTACAATTGCACCCTTCTTTCAATTAAATGTTTGTTGGAGGATCAAAAGACATCCAGTGAAATTATAGTATGTATATTTGTAGGCGGGATATACTTTGCGATTCTTTAAGTGAGATTTGTATGGAAGAGGGTTTTTTAAAAACCATTTCACGAGTATTTTACTTATTCAGAGAAGCAGTTTTCAACGATATAAAATGTAAACTTCAGAAACCTTGGCCTCGGCTATGACGATGGCTTGTGTTTTGGCTGTAGATGGGTGGTGCGTTTGTTCCAAACAAGCTGTGTCATACTCTGATTCATCTTGAGTTTGACATATTCCGATTTAGCTAGGAATGTGCCATTTCCAATGCTATAAAATGCTAGCGTATTCTCCAATGGATGCACTTTTCGTCAGAAGAAGTAACGTTTTGATTCGCCAAATATCGGTGTGTACCTAATGGGGGCTGGTGCACATTAAATCTGTCGTGGCCTCAATGTCCTCTCGTTGGTGTGGTGGGGTCGGAGAGAGGGGTTTACACTAGAAGATTTCTATCTCGTATTCTTCTAGATGCTCAAAATTACGAGACGTATTTGGCTGTGTTAAGCACTTTATAAGTGGCAGAAATAGACAGTCGGTGGTTTCAAAACAAAACAAAACGTTTTGATTATAATTGTGTGTGTGTTTTACGCAAGATCATCATGCACGCATATTGTATTTTAATTTGACGAGCACGAGCCTTCCATGGAGTTGGATGAGTCGATTATTTAATAGTTGAGGTGGATAGTTGAGGTTAATTTAAATAACTTAATATAAGAAAATATATTTATTTAATATTAAATGTAAGAATTGATTATTATTATTATTATTATTATTATTATTATATGTTAATAGTGTTCAAATTCAGTAAACTAATGATTATTATTTCAATTACTGTAATATCAAATTGGTGTTCAAATAAATTGTGTTTGTTAGTAAAGTGTTGTCCTATATCATACTTGGGTTATTGCATGATCGGGTCAATTTTATTATTATTGCTTATTTACATTATTACGGATACTAGTTACTTATCACAAACGCAATGTACTAAAAGGCATGATCAAAAGGCATCTTCAGCCACCCAACAATTGGGATGTGCCATCTTAACAAGAGCTTCCTGAAATTTCCGTCGAACATTCTACGTTCCGGATTTACTGAATTCTTTCGAGGTATCCACCATTACGGGACACGCATGCTGCTAAAGCTTGGCGGTCGAGTATGTCCGGAATGAAACAACTACTCACATCACTCTGAAAGACAGAAATCTAACACTGTACGTCTTTTTGTTTTGAGTTTTGCGAATATGATAATCTTCATTTCGTAACTAAAGGTGATTTTGGGTGAAATTAAGGATACTGTTTTGTATCTAAACTTATTACTTGGTATCCCATTGTCTAAATGAAATCAACAGATTTTTGTAAGGAATTAATCTACTTACCATACATTTACAAAATCCCTTGAATTTCGGACAATCGTCACTGTCTCAACAGGTAACATATTTTTTGATAATTTGAGAAGAATTACAAATAATGTATACAAGCATGTAAACAGGAATCTAATGGAGTTTTAATTTCTTCCCTTAATTCATTCGAATATCATCCTATCAGTATTAATTTCCCATGTTTATGAATATGACAAACACAAACGATTAGTGTTCCACTTCCCCTTATAAAGGCACTTATTTAATCCCATATCAGTAAACTAGTAAATAAAAATTATAAAATATGGCAACTCTCCCACACATTTAACAAAAGAACAAGAATTAAATTTTCATCATTTAATTCTTTAAAAAAACTAGATAATTTACATTCAGTTCCCTGTACATATTTTTGCATTAGGTTGGTTGGCTGCTTTGTACGCTCAACGACCTGTTTTTTGGACAATAACGGTTAATAAGGCCGGGACCTACAGCTTAACGTGGATTTCTAACCACAACAAAGATATACGCTTAATCCAGGATTCAAATGCGACACCTTTGGCATGCGAGGCCAGAGCGCTAACCCCATAGCCAGCAGGTGAAACTTTTGCTAAAGGTATCTTGAATATGGGTATCTCCACTTCGCACCCATCACAGACGATTATTGTGCGAAGTTAAGGATAAGTGTTTGAATTTTAATTTATAAATTGTCATCCCATTGGGATCCCAAAATGAAACCAACAGATTTTTGTAGAGAATTAATGTGTAAAGAAAATGTATTTTTTTGGAAAAAATAAAAATACGCCTTTTTGAGATATCGAAAGTCAAAGGTCAAACTGTTTGACCTTAAAATTAAATTTTTTAAAAATTCGTGCATATTATTCATCATTAGAAAGTCCAAATATTCACCTGTTTTTTGGCACCAAAAGCAATGTTCTATGCTAATTAGGGACAAAATTATATGCAAATATGTAAAGCAAGAAATGCGAAATTTTGACCTTTCTGGCCCATTTGTGAAGCGCCGTATTTCAGAAACCAAACGATATTCAAACCTTATATTGCCCATTTTTTTTGTTTCACAACGAATCCAACAAGTGAGTAAAATTTTATTAAATTCTGAAGGGGTTGGGTTGAAAATGCCACTTTTTTGTGTGGATTTGACATATAATGACCCTTATATTTTTACCAGTATTAAATTATATTTCTTGAATGCTATAACATAAATATAATGCATTTACATAATGTACAATAAATGTATAGAACTGAATTTATTTAATAAAAAAATAACTTCTGTATACTATGTTCCAGCATTCGATTAAACGTATATTAGATTTGTTTCATTTGATTTGAAATTACTGTAATAAATTTATAATGAATGTAAATTCAATTACTTTTTGATGCGTCTTACTACACATTGACAAAAAAACGTATAATCCGTAAAATTGAATTACTTTAACATTCCTACCTGCTTTTAATTCTTTTTTATAGTTTTTACAAAAAGAACATTGTGCTAAAACATTTTATTCAATATTTTATTTAGAATCAATTTTTTTCAGATTTAATAAGTGTTAGAGAACTAACATACTTTAAAAAATATCTTCATTTATTATTGTTTAATTAATTACTTACAATGAAATTAGCTAATTAGGGTACACTTACACATGACATGAGTAATTATACCTTTATTTAGAATTTCATCCTTAATTGCAAACTATGCAAAATAATTTGATTCATTTAATCTACTATAACTGTAAATATAACTTAAATAGATCGCTTTCATAGATTTTTGTTTTGGAAGAATTTTAAATCATTCACTTTTTATTAAAAAATTCGAAATAAAGTTAAACACTACTTATTGTATGAATGTATTATATTCTAATTATTTCTTTGCACTAAATTACACTCTTTAAATTAAATTATTGTTTTTTTTTTTTTTATTTATTGATTCAAACTCAATTTATATCTTGCGAAAAAAAGGCTTACACTAAAAAATAACTCGTCCCTCACAAATCAAGTTTCAATTTGGAGGTAGTAAAATTCTAACACTGTGTGCAGTTATGAAAATGACTGTTGTTTGAAAAATATTTTGAAAATCATTTGAAAATTACCAAATACAAAAGTATTTTAGAACTAAAATACATGGTTATTTTCACCAAATTTCCCAATTTTCAATGTATACTGTTACATTAAAAATTTGCAAGCAATCTACAGAAATTTTTATGAAAATATATTAGAAAATAACAAAAATAGTCATGCAATAAATGTGATTTAAGATTTGACACTTATTTAAGTTACACAAGTGTATATAACATTAGAACTGCTACAATAAACCTACTTTGAATACCAGTAGATGCTTAAATTTTTTGAACAGTTTAAAAATAATTTAAAATTTTCGAATGTTTATACAGTGTTACAAAATAAGATAACAAATCTCGTATTAAGGACTCTCCTATTGTATTAATTTTCTTAAGGATCGCTTAAAACATTTAGAGTAGAAATGTGTAGACACTTAGAAAACCTCTAATCTAACCCCTCCCAAGTTCCTTGACAAACCTAATACAATTTATTACACTAGATTAGGTACATACATAGTTATACTTTAATAATTCATATCATACAAGATCTGAAATTCATACGATTCTGAAATGAAAGATGTATTCATAACTCGTTATATATTACTTTTTTGATTCAGTAGAATTTGATTTAAACATCAACAAATATTTGTCTAATTAATATTAAATATAAAGAATAGTAATGTTGTTAAAACTAAGATTCTTGTAAACGTTATACATGATTGGAATAAAAAAAAAAGCACCAATATTCATTTTTGCAATTAATGCTAAATTACTGCCTTTAGATACAAATACATTGTAGAACAGCATCCTTTCAAACTATTTGCTCTCTAAGCAATCTCATTAATGAGTGTTTGTTGTAAATGTCAAACGTAATTACTGAGAAGTAAACCATTTGGAATGTTTGCAGATGTCAATTTAAAGTTTTACTTGATATTTATACATGTTTTGTATCTCAAATAAAGTCACCTGAAACCAAATGAAAGTAGTTTTTTAATGATCGAAAGTCTCTTAATGACTCTGTCTCTGGTAACAGCAGCCCCTGAACAGTTCATTAACAAAGGATTATTACGAGAATTTCTTGACGTTCAACCTCCTTAGAGACCCCGAGGGAAACAAAAACTCTCAGAAATGTTTGTCTTGGGAAGATTACTTGTATTTTGCTGTTGGTGAAAGAAATTCCTTTGAAAGTAATTGTCTGTAAATAGCGCACAAAGACACAATTGTAGACAAGATGTGAAATAATCGAACTATTGTTGTAAATTATTTAACATTATTTCGCTAATTTGGTTTGCGTTTAATGTATGCTTAATGATGAAAATAGGTATAATCTATATCGATCATACCTATTATGTATTTAAATTAATATTGCTTGAAAACTGATATGGAATCTTCTCTGATCTTTCATAGCTGTCAATATCTTTTATGCTCAATAAATATTAAAATGTCACCTATTTTTGAGAAGTGATTTTAACAATTATGAATTTGTAATTGAAATTTGTAGTAATTTGTGTAAAAGTAACTGAATAAATATCCACATTTTTTCTTACTTTAGATGTTTGTTAAAAGTTTTTAAATGTAAACCAAAAACTTATTTAAATGATTTTAGAGAGTTCTTGCAAGTTACCTACTTTTTTGTTGGCTACACGTAACATTTTAAAGCAACATTGAAAACATCATTTACAAGTATTTTTTTTTTTTTTTAATGAGGTATTTTTTTTGTACTGCAATGTAAGGAGATTAGCTGTTTTTTTGTTTTTTTTTAATGTTAGTATTATTTTCTTGTAGTGTTATTTATCAATCGTTTTCCTTCAGGATAAACTTGAACGAAAACAACATTTTATAAAATACTTCTATTTTGTTTAGCAGTGTTATAACGTTACCCTCTATTTTGAAGCGACATGGTGAATGACTTTTTAATATAACAATTTCTCTTATAAATATATTCCATAAACAATAAGTTAAACTATTAATAACATGATGTTATATGTTATTTTATGATGTGAGCAATTCATAATATTACTATATTTATTACTTTTTTTCAATTGATTGTCAGTTATTTACACGTATTGTATATTATTCATACTTTCTAAAAAAACTTGATATTAAGTGAAAATTCTGAATCATCTCCATATTTATTTTATACCTCACCACGAAAGTATAATGTGTTTCAGAAATAGGTTTTTTCACGCCAAATAAGGTAAAGAAATATACTAACGTTTTGCATTGGGTGTTTGTATGACGTCTCAGCGGATGCGTTTGTGCCCAAAACCTCCCCATCCAATGCTGGTTTAAGGAAAAAGAATCACAAAAACGCATGATGAATAATTCATTTGAGGAGTCTGGATCTTATACCAACACCCGCATTGCAAAGAAAGGCTTTACTCTCCTGCCTTTAAGGACACATATTATTTTGTATTTTCTTGACTCGAGGATTCGAACTGATGTGTAAAATTCTGTATACGCGAGTGGGGTGAAACAGATAAATAGATCGCCCTGTTTGAAGCAACTACTTTTCTGAAATGTATACAGGTTCTGTTGACTGCATTTGTAAAAAATAGATACTTTGAAGTTAGTAAAACAGAATTTAAGCTGAATTTTGTAGACGAATACACATCATGTTTGCACATTTATTTACAGCATTTTCTATGCTTTACTGGGATGCATAAATAATGGAAAGGAGCAAAATATATATTTGTCTGTATAAATCATTTTGAGAAATTGTAGTGTAAGGGACATACAAAACAATAGTTAAAAAAAACTTCCAAAATAGTAAAATTTATACTTTATATGTATTTTATGTTCTCAGCGATTTCTTTAGTTTGTATTTTAAGAATTGCTATGTGATGCATAGCAATATTAATTCAATATTAATATTAATTCAATAATAATTGCATATTAATTCAAATGTTTTTTTTTTTTTTTTTTTTTTTTTTTTTTAGAAAATAGTAATAATTTGTGTAGTTTACTCAATAAGTATAGATATAAAAGATTTGATGGAAGTAACTTGTCTCTTAAATTGAGATCGATTATTGAATACAGTTTTATGGTTTTGTGTACAGTTTTACGTTATGAATGCTGGACAGTATTTTGCCCCTAAATCTTTCATATAAATGTTTATGCAATTTTTATTAAACTTCCAATTTTTCAATATAAATTATGGTTTCTGTCATCAAACTATCCTTGCACCTAATAAAAAATAGCTGTAATATAAAAAGTATGAGTAACACTATAAAATGCAGTTTCAGTTCCAATCTGGAAATAAAAGAAAAAGCCCTCACTCACGTACTCAATTAAACTTTTTATGTATAATTTACTTGTGACTTTAGTTAAAGGTATCTTCAGTACAAATAATACTATGCTGTTGTTCTCTTTCAGGGGTCATTAAGTGCTTTCCAGCCATTTGTTGCTATTGGAGCGAGCGAACTATATTTTATGCGGATTGATACAAGATCCGTGTAGGGTGAGATTCGTTTTCCCCTTTACCGACACTTCTCATTCTGAAGTGAACGAGAACAGGCCTGTGTTGTTATGTGTAATAACTAGAGGTCGGTGATATATCGATACGACGATATTTTTATCGATATTTCTAAAAAAATATTGATATTAAAAGTATCGATAAAAGTCACCGATATATAGACATTTTCAAACATTTTTAGTTTTTTGAAGATCGTTTTGTAGTTCCATGTGTTTTTTCGATTTTCTTTACTGCCTTTTCAAAAACTTCAAAACTAAAGTTTGAACTTGGCTGAGAGACAGTTAAAGTGGCACCAATATTCAATATTTTCCATACATTTAAAAGCTATTGAAAATTATCTATATTTTTCTTAGAATCACTGCACCTATTAAGCGTATATATATATATATATATATATATATATATATATATATATATATATATATATATATATATATATATATATATATATATATATATATATATATATATATATATATATATATATATATATATATATATATATATATATATATATATATATATATATATATATATATTTTCGTAATGGATCTATTTCAGTTGAAAAAGTAGTCCTCTTACAAAAAAGCAATCATGAAAAGTAGAAATTTGCCCCGAAAAACTTTGTTTCTGGCAAAATTGAAAATCAAATAAAAAAAATCTTGTGACGATGTATCGCTATTTTTTTCTATGCAACGATATAGTATCGATATTTATTTTGATCGATACTTCCGACCTCTACTAATAACGGCTGTGTGCCGACTAAGTTCTATGTGAATATCCATTTATCTATCTCCATCATGTCTGCCCTATGTAATAAATACTGTCATTCAACCAGAAATCCATGGACTACTTTATGAAAAGAACAATACCATAAACTGCTTTTCATTAACTTTCCCAGTCATCATTTCTACAATATTATTTTTCACATGAATGAATTAAATATATAAAGATCTCACTCTAGAACTCCAGTCGCGTAAAATTAATAATAGCAAAAGCTCAAACTTCTTTCTATTCGAAAACTCTGAGCTGCATTTACAGCAATACATTATCAAAACATTAAAAAAATAGAGCTAAACTGGACTGGAAAAAGATTGAATTCTGAACTAGCTTTTAGAGGAGGATGCTTTTACAAGAAATACGATAACCGTTTTCCTTATTTTGACATAGCAATTTCCTTACGGTATTTACAATTTTTACAGTAATAAAAAGCAGTAATTAAAAAATGATCGAAGAATAAAATGTAATTAAATTTGTGTATATTACTTATAATTACTTGCAAATAATGGATCTCAGCAAAACTTTCACGCAACTTTGTTGTATATATTGTAAACAGTGTTTATATTTATTTTTAAAGAACTATTTTCTTAAATTTATTTGTTAACAGCGATAATATAAGTCGGAAAATAATTGGCAACACCTGAGAGATCGTACAATCTCGAGAAGTTTACCTGTGCGTTCTGATCACCAAATAATTTGCACTGGATTGTGTGGGAAAGCTCTCTCACTTGCGGATATAAAAGCTTCAAAGCTCGGAATTCAAGTAATTTGAGATGAGTACTGCTTTGAAAAGAGCTCAGCGTCCGTTTACATTAGTTAAATCTGAATAGTCGCAGTGCCTGTAAAGCTTTTTTTAAAGATTGCTAGTGAATTCACAGTTGTTAAACAAAAGTTTTCTGAATGAAAAATAGATTATAGCTTTTATTTTGTAAAAGTTGTGCTATCATTTCATTTGAAATTCTTTTTAACAATACTATTGCCTAATGCTCATTCGAAAGATACTTAAAAAAACTCTCCTATTCAGATATTTTTTGTTGAAATCATTAAGAAATACTTAACCCTTTTACATATAGACAAATAAAGTCAAACTGAATTGATCAATAGCATATTTAATCAAAGAATTTTTTCTAAATAACAAATTAAATCCAAAGTTCATTACTTCCATCCCAAAGAAAAGTGTAAATTTCTTCATACCCTAATAAACTTGCACATGCTTTGAAAAACCTCCATATCATTCACATATGATACCAAAGAATGCGCACTGTGATCGTGATCTTCTGTTTCCAGAGATTCCGCAATCATCCCGTTTCCATAGAAGATCTAACTTCCGGAAGAATCTCTCATGCTATTGATGGATCCCGGAAGGAAAGTGACATAAAAAAACGTGAGAGTAAGCCTAAGAATTTCGGAAATAAAGTCTTCCCACCTTTTGTCGTAATCGATAATCGATGCTGTGACATTAATCATCGAATTTCTGAAAGAGTAGAAGTGACGGTAAAATTCTCAGATATTTTTCAAGAATTTGAAGAGAATTTCTTTTCTTCCCTTTCCAGTTCTTACTTGATATAATTTTTTCACATTACTAGTTGGCAGACTACAGTTTGTAAGCTTTTAGATTGTAAGTTTTAGATTTTACTGAAACAAATATTTTTATAATATATGTATATAATATCCATAGTTAAAATGAACTTGTTTCAAACTATTTAGAAAATTTTTTAAGTGAAATTATTATCTTCATGAAATGTGTTATAAAGACCAAGAAAAATATCATCAGGTCAAAATTTCTTCTCCAAATAGAATGATATGGATAGCTATTAAAAATATTTTAATGAACGTTTCATTTTAGGCTGAAGTTTTCTGCATATTTCTTCATGAAGTTTCAGAACAATATGAAAACTGTACATTGGAATTTCTTAGTATACGATATAAAAGTCATATTTGTGTCCTTAAATCATCATTTCCAATTTTTTAAAAATTTAAAGTGAAATTTGATTAATATATATATATATATATATATATATATATATATATATATATATATATATATATATATATATATATATATATATATATATAATCATCCCGTATTAATACAGTATAAAAACGTAACAAATTTTAGGTCATGTAGCAGGTATTTAGAAAAAGAGATAACGTATGATTTTAGGGCAGGAAAATGATATTTTTTAAAGCAAAGAAAGCTATAGTTTTTCAATGAAATTTGATGCTTTAGGTATCAATGAACCAGTCTCTAAAGTTATTATAGTGACTTATTTTCTGTTAAAATGAATGGAATAAAAAGTAAAAATTCATCTATTTTTAAAATAATGAATGGATTTACACTTCGTGTAAAAAAAAATCGATTTGATTATTATTTTTATTTTTGTATTTATTTAAAAACTGTTCATTCCTACTCCAACATTTTCCCGAGTTTTTAAAATTATATATATATATTTTTAAATTATATATATATTTTAAATTCACCCTGAATTTTTACCTATAATTTTTTAAATGAAAATGAAAAAAGCACAATTTATGTACTCTGAAATAATCTGTATATTTAGTTATCATCCCATCATACTCTTCAGACATCTCTATTCATAAATGAGTTATGCATATTTCATTCGTATGATTGTTTCCTCTAAAATAGCATCATTATCCTAATCGTAGCTAACGCCAAAACACTAAACACTATAATAATTATATTTTAATAATATTCATAATCTCTTTGTCTTTCTACATATGATTCGGGTGCTTTATTTAAATACATAGTTGTGTTTGAAAACTACGTACTTATTTTTTAATGACCAACGACAAATATGAGTATACTTATTGCAATGAAATGTCGTTTTTGAATAGAATGTCAATATAAGCAATATCGGAATGAGTTCTAAAAGAGCTATTATCTAAACTGCATCTGCAGATAGGATCATTTCCAAAATGGTCTATTGCTTCATATAATATCCGAAATGCATATATTTATCTTTCACATTCTATTTTGGTTGCAATTTGAAATGGATTGCTAAAGCGTTCAGAAAAATTCAAATTTTATTCTCGAACTATTCCGGTCTGTAAGCGAAATTCTTCGCTTGTGATAGATGTCTATGAAGTGGCAGCAATAAAATCTCAAATCGGTGAGTATTCAGATAGAAATGCCACAAATTTCGTAAATTGACACTGGTGCAAATGTCTTGCTTTTAACTTGATTCCTGATTCCAAGGTGCAATTTTGCACTTCGATTCAAACTCAGCTTGTATTACAAATATTCCATTGGTTGTTGTGATTTAGAGTGTAACAAAGGAGAATGATTTTTTTGTATGCGTATTTCAATTTTCCTTTTTCAAACAATTTTCATTGCATTAATTTGTTGATGAAGAATGGGTTTGATATAATTAAACTAAAATTGAAATTATTAGTGAAATTACAGAATATAAATTAAGGTTGACTATTTAAGTGATTGTTATTTATAAATTTGTTTCTGGGTAAGTGAAAAATGAATTTTGACAAACGCATTATTTAAGAAGTATATTTCTAATAATTCATCTAATCTAAATATGTTTCATTAAACTATATATGTATTTTTAAAAAATAAATATACTTGATAAGTTAAGTATTAAAACATTTTTTCTTCAAACTGCATTGCAATTTCATATCTATTGTAAGCTATCACTTTAAAAAATTGAGTGTATAAACATTTGTAATTATCTTTTAACTATTTATTTTATAATTTAAGTCTAACAATAATCAAATAACTAGACAAATTGTGTTATACATCATAGAATATATGCAAAAATTGAATAACCCATGCTACACAGCGGTATTGGCCAATGTCGAAAATAGGGATTCAGTCCATGGTGAAACTTGAGCACGGTTCCGAAATACAGGATTTTTTTAAAAATAAACATGACAAAACATATATTTTTACCCTTCATCTCTTTCTTATAAAAATATATAATAATTTTAAATTTCTGCATCTACATTTCAAACTCATTATTTCAAATTCGATATTTCAACTCGCATTTTACTCAACACTAGGCGAGATTGGCTAGGATCCATAGCAACGGCCAGTCTACAACGGTCCTCATCAGAATTGGCCAGTGTTGAGCAGATATTGGCCCACGGATTTGTGCTACTGGGGAAATTAAATATGTTATTACTACATTAAATTCATCACATTAAATACTAAATACATAATACTACATAAATATCATAAATTAAATTTCTTAATAGCATATATTATTCTTAAATAATTAACGTATATATTATATTTTTTACTGATTATTTGAGACGTTATTTTATGTAATTTAAAACACGTATATTTTATATAATAATTGTAATAATAGATATACAGTTCATTCTATAATTCGAAATTTATTAATTACTTTCAATAAATAATTCAAAATTAAACTCTCTTACTCACCACTATAAAATATAGGACTGACTGTAACACAAATAAAACATTCCTAATGAAACAGAAAACAGTAATACTTATTTGATCCCAATAATATGAAACTCTTTTTTCTGTATGTCACAAAGAATAATAATTTTTCCTATTATTTACTTATAATAGTTCTTGTAAGATATGTTTGCATTAATAAAATCCAAAATCTGTTAAGTAAATGTGTATTTTTCTGTCCTTCTGCATTATTTCTTTCCTCTTTCAACGAACCAAATCCCACGGCGCAGCCAAGATCAATAATTGCTATAGCTAAGCTAATGACAAAACTATACAAGACTAAATTGCTTTCGGTTAGAGAAACTCATTTACACTGATGCGCAGATTCGTCTATTACGAAACGCTTATGCTGGGCGCAAATTTTAGCTCTTTCAAAAAACCAACTATTGTATCATCCTTATCTTTTGTCTAGTGATAAACCCTTTTGTTAAGGTAATGATATAGACATAAACTCTTCTTTTTTTGACTTGGTTCAATGGAATTGTGGAATTCTTATTTTGTGAATTTTAGGAAGGTTAGATCGAGGAAAATGTAAAGAAACAGAAATGTTGAAGGAAGATAGATTTATTAACAGTAAATTTTCCGTACAAAAATAAACATAATTTTTTTTTAAATATTATAAAATGGAAAAATGAGTTTGCTGTTGTTAAATATATATAAACTATTTTCCGTTCATGTGATTTTCTTTTGAACTTTGTCAATGGTACGAGTTTAACATTTTATATTTAAGAATGATATAACAATAAAATTATCATAACAATATATTTAAAAATTAAATATTAGTAAGCAGTTTAAACATAACTAGTTTTCATAAATTTTACAAGTTTTTTATGTATATGTTTACAACGTATACATAAGAGCAATATATTTTGTAATTTACACCAAAGTCTATTACTAAATACTCCTTATTTGATGAAGAACCAAAATGCAGCTTTGAAGCTAAAAACTCACCAGCATGCAACACTCAAGGAATCAAGATTACTAGGTGTTCAATAGTTTCTCATTAAAAGTGAATACATATTGTGGCAATTATAAGAGATATTCTTGTTTCAGCTGTTGGTCTGCCATGCGGGAAATTTCTGTTATTTCTCCTAAATGAATTACAACTTCAAGACAGTTTCTCTTGAAGGTGACCGCACCAAAACTTCATAAAATGCCATGTCATTGACAATGAATCTATCCAAAAAGTTTCAGCTCAATACGATGAAAGCAAGTGTGTGTTAATTAGTCATTCGAAATGACAATAGTAACGAGTGTAAAAGCGAACTTTAATAAACAGCAACGGACCCCAAAACTATATATAACGCATTCTTTTTGATAACGAATCTGTGTGTCAAATGTCAGCGTGTTTAGAGGACGGAAAGATAATTTATTAATATTCTGAAGCAATAATAAAATTGTGTGTAAAATATGCCATTTGGTGACAGAGAGTAATTTTTTCTTCTAAGTATATTGATCGATCTATATTTAATGGAATACAAATTTACCGTATAATTAGTGTGTTTTAGATATCGGTTTTAATAGCCAAATAAGTGTGTGTGTATTAATAAGTGTGTATTTCTGCTATTATTATTATTTTTTATGTTTTAAAGCTATTTAGTTCTTTTTATTGTAATGCTATAGTAAAATTATTTCCACACCTATTTTAAATCGATAGCATTTCAAAGGCGAGGCATGTAGATAATCACAAATATTTACTTCCCACAACATACATCCCAATCATTAAATAATCATCGACATTCAAAATATCCAATGGCATACCGCATAAATTTAATAATTTAAAGTTTGGGAGTAATCCTTTTCGTCCACTCGGAATTACAATATTTTCCAAGTAAAACACACATTTATCTATAAGCAAATATTTAATTAGTAGAAATCACCCTTCAAGCTTCCATTAAATTAAATTTATCGAACGAAAATAAAGGCACCTTCCATCAATTAGGCATGTCTTGTTGTATATAATTAGAACAAAAGATATATACTTTCGATTTAGATTGGGAACAAAACGATAACATACAAATGCACAAAATCATTAAATGTTATTATACTATACATATCAGACACACATTTTATTCTGTAATAATTTAAAAGTGACTCAAACATTAATCCTTAATTTCATCTATTTAGTTGGCTGAATCCATTGGAGTAATGTATGCTTGAATTTGATATAAATTTAGAGAGCGTTAACTCTATCCAACCGGCACTATCATGAACTTCCATATTTTGCTGTTTGATGGAATATGCATTATGTAGCCACCGCCAAACAAAATTATCGACATGGCGTGTGGAGGGTTTAGGAAAATAATGAATATTAATACTGATTTTAAAGATTTGTAAAAAATTTTAGTAAGTTTTGGTAGAAAACGAATATACAAGATACATTCCCTAAAATAATGGTAATTACGTTTACAGAAATAGTTTTTTTTTTTTTTTTTTTTTTTCTAAATTTCATAAATTTGCTAAGATTTAAAAAATTATTTTCAAGTTTTGTTTTAAGTGTAATGATTATTTAAAAATGTGATATTTATTGAAACTTTATGACGAATATGAATAGATTAACTCAATAGACATTAGTCCTCAAAATTCAAATAATAAATTTTTAAATTTTTATTGTTTTTATATTTGAAATAGACTAAAGGTTTAAATAATACAAATATCTCTATGAGGGTTACCTTAATCACTGACTCGCTGCCAATTCTGTAACTCTATAAGATGGTGTCATATAATTGAGGTTAAATAGATACGAGTGACTCTTTCCCTTTATTTTTGTTCAAGTGGTACTGAAATTAGATGGTTATTGTTAAAAAAAAATTCACAGAGGAATGTCGCAATTTCAACATAATTTTTTATTGCATATATAATAAAAGGGCAACAGTAGAGGATATAATTGCACATATATATATATAAATGAAAATTTATTTGCATATTAAAATGACACACTAAATCTTAAAATACAATATTCTTGATGATGTCCATCCATCGGATAAGCTCCCTACTGCACTATAAGTAAAAGAATATTGAATCGATTTGAATGAAATAAGATGGTGTATGAGCATGAGGTCAGTTTTGTCAGACACAAAATTCAAGTAAGTGTAAAAGTCTAACGGCTTATAAATCAAGAAAAGTTGTTTCGTTCTTTTAACTTGGTTGGAATGAAAAAACTGGGTCGTTTAAGATGAAATTTGTAGAAAAAGGGCAAAGTTAGTTGGTACCTTACACATACAAGGAATTTTTTTATTCAACAAAATATAAACCCATATGGTCGATACACTTTTGCCATTTAAGCAGCAGGTTGTTCAAGATGTAGAATAAAACTCTGGCGGACGAGAGTTAATGAATTCCTGGAAGGTCAGTTTTACAGAGTTGTAGGAAGTGGGTGCTATGTCTGATGAAGAAGTTTCAACTCCAATTTTTGTAGTTTTGCCACAGACATTTGTGCTGTGTGAGGTTTAGCGTTATCATGCAATAAGATAGGAGTCTATCTGTTGACTAACCTAAGCTTTTTTTTTTTTTTTTTTTTTTTTTTTCACCAATCTAGTTTGCATAATTTTGGCCAATTGGTTTTAGTATATTTCTGCTGTGATCTATGAGTCCAGTTTTATAGTCAGATGTTATACTAGGGCAACGAAATAAAAATGCATCACACTTACGCTAGACTACCAAACACTCACCATCAGCTTCTTTTGATAAATACGCTTTGAAGTGTGTTTTGGTGGTTCATCCTTGTCAACCACTGTGCTGAACGTTTGTAATTGTTAAATTGAATCCATTTCTCTTTACAAGTGACAATTCGGTTGAAAAAATGTATCATATTTGTGACGAAAAAGTTATATCAAACAAGCTTCCAAACGCTTTTTATTTAGTTCAAGTGGAATCCACTTATCGAACTTTTTCCCTTTATCGATTTGAGCTGAATGAGTTCATATTATTATTTTTCTAGCACAAAACTTCAGAGATAATTCATAGGCACTCTGATATGGGTCAAACTCGACAGTGACCTTAAGTTCATCATTACTGACCTTTGATTTTGGAGGCTCATTTGTGAAGTCCAATTATCTGTACAAAATTTGACAAACAAGTTTAATTCTGTCTGACGCGTAGTAGCACTAGAGCCAAATACACTATTAATATTTTTCAAGGTTTAATATGCCATATTTCCATGTACTTCATAACAGTGCGAATTTCCGACCGTTCCATTTGCAACAAAATTGTATTTTTTTTATAAAGTTTTCAATATTTTTAGAAATTACAATGATTTTTTTAAAACAGACGAATAGACGAGATGTGTGACTTTAAAAAAAAAAAAAAAAAAAAAAAAAAAAAAGCCAGTCTCAAATAGTAAACTGTTAAATTTGGCAATATTTTGAACTACAGATTTTATTCTTGACAACCTGATAATTGCCATTATAACTGTTAGTGGAAACAATACACATCATTGAATAAAAAAGAGAAAAAAAAAACCACCTAAATACTAAATTTTAATTTTATATTCTATTTTGATATGATATTTTTATTTCCTTTCAGCAAACATTTTTAGTTAATTTATAATTTTTTATAGTTAAGCTTCTACACTAAGGTAGATATAAGTTTTTATAACGGCAGTGCCCATCTAAAAAAAACACTGTGTTTACTTAGCCAACAATTCTAATGACAACTAGAAATCAACAATCAATTGTGTCGACAGCAATGCTGTAAAATCGCTAATTAACATTATTTATATCAAAGCTTACCACCAAAAACATTAAATTTACTCTCTGACTTTTGCTCTGCCATTATATCCTAAGATAAGAGATTTCCTCACAAAGCACATTTATCTACTGAGTTTAAATAAAATACAAATAATATGTAAATTAATTAAACATCGATAATATCATGCATTTCATAAATGGGATGAAAAGCTTGTTTAGTTTAGTTTAGCATTAATGTTTAATTAAATATTATGTATAAGTAAATTTTGGATCAGTTAACTCATGTGTTATTTCTTATGTGCTGTGTAATAAAGTCAGTATTTGTTTTTATTATTTCTAGGTTCTTAATTTAAAACAGATTTGTTAAAACAGACATACCTTTCTAAGTCAAGTATCCCTGAAAATTTTTGGCCGCCACAACCAGAGTGTTACAGTTTAAAAGCTTACAAATTACAAAGATACTTTCCTCAAAAACTTAAATTAAATTTATTCATCATGCAAGTTTACAATGTAGATTACAATAAATAACAGTACCATAAGCCACACCTAGTTTTGCAAACAAATACATTTCCTAAAATTTCCTTTATAATTGACTAAAAAACTCCCATTGCATTTATGGCAATTTCTAAGGATTATAGAAAACTAGTATAGTATTCTTGTCCAAATTCGAAACCCAAGAAATTCCAATTTGCGACTTGCACTTTTTTCCAATAATTGGTTCATATATGGCACATGCTAAAAAAGAGAGTTACGTTAGATAGTTTTAAGGTTGAAACTTTAAAATAGAGTATTGGTTTATGAAAAAGTCATAGTTGTAAACACTTCGTTTTAGGAAAGAGTCATGTTTCGGGTTATAATAATTTGTATTTTTTACTTTTCACGTTTTACGTTACCACGTTTAAGCAAATCAATGAATTTACATACAAAGTACTCAATATTCAGTGAAATTCAAATAATTTATTATGAGAGAAGAAGAATGGCAGGTTTTTTAGCAGAAACTAGAAAAAAAAATGAATGGTGATAGGCACCTAACTCTGAAATAATGATAATTGAAAAGTAAAGTTTTCATGCGGCGTTTCAACTTTTTATTGAAATATTTCTGCTAAGAAATATTATTTACTTTGTATGTAAATAATATAACCCATAAAACACAATTTTCAATATAAATCCATTATATGCATTTTAAGTATCAAAAACATTTCTATCAGCAAAATGTGCGGCAAACTAAGTTTCAAAATTTATTTATGAAGAATGAACATGAATCTTACATCCAAATGTCATTTATTTATTATTATTAAAGTAATTTTATTATTTATTTATAAAATGTTTTGTCAACATGAAATAGTTTCAGCCATGATTGGTTCAATAATATTTTAATGCGACTAGATGAGGACTAGTTGGTTTATTAGTATTCCCCAAAAGCAACCTTTAATGACAGTAACAGCCTCAAAATTTGATAGAATGCATTGTCATCGACATCGAACTTATCTGCCAAGTTTCAGCCCAATTGGATGACGGAAAGGAGGTTAATTAGCCCGCAGCAGATTTTGCTCCCATTGACAAACAAGCATACATACAAAAGCGAAGTTAATATAAAGGATATAAATAGCAGTATTACTTCCGTTGAGTAAAAAATGGTTTAGATTTTAGGGGAGTAGCTTATTGAAATGAAAGCTTGTTTCGATTATGAGTAATGCTTTTTAGAAAATATTTCAGTTAAAGTTTTATAGGTAAAACGAAAAAGAAGTTTTGATAAAGCTTTTAAGTTGCTGGCTTAAGATGAAAGTTTTGATTGCACAGAATCCTATGTTAAGGGATTACTGACAGCATTTTTAAAGACATTATAATTTGAAGTTATAACCAATCTACTACCTAAACTAACCTAGAATAAACTTGCTAAATAAGCAACATATTCAAATTAACCTATATGTAAAACTATGTGTTTCTAACAAAATTGTATATTTTTTCCATTAAGATTAAAAAATAAATTATTTTCTAAAAATCTATCCAATACATTGCAAAATCAAACGTGTATTTAATTGTTTCTAAACTTCAGTGAAAACTATCCAAATATAAAAAATTTGTTCAATAACTAATTTACTTTTTTAATTTCAAACTTATAAATTAATATAACTTTACTTTTTCGAACATAAATTTCATTTCTCCGCATTGTTCATCATTAAAGTATATTGTGTTCAAGTTTAAAAATGAGCAGATGCTAGTTTTGATAAATTTCTTTGGAATTTTGTAATCAAAACAATTTTTATCTCCTCGCCATTAATCAAAGTAAACTCAAACGTTATTTTATTTGTGCTTTTATTTCGCTTAGTTTTAAAGAAACAAAAGTAAACAGTTTTTTATCAGTAAAATGCATATACCATTTTTATTAGAGGACTAGAAATGGGATTAAAAATGATGCTTTGAAAAACATCTTTACTGTTTGACAGGTTAAATTCGTCAGTACTGTATGCATTAATAAAATAATTAGCTTAATATTAGCATTGTGAGATAAGTAAAATCGATTATAACGCCGCATTTAAGAAAATATTTACATTTTCTAAAAAATATGAAAGCACTGAAAAAATATCTCAAAATTTAATTATCAGTTCAGGTTTTTTATACGAAAGAAAAAAAAAAGTTGAAAGATAAACTAGTTTTTTGTTTTGTTTTTATTTTAATATTTGTTTCATTTATAGTATTAATGTTTCTTTTATTAAAAAAACACATTAATTTGAATACTAAAGCGTTATTTCTAATTTGAAGTGTAGTATGTTGCAGGAAAAACTTATTCTAGGATGCATTTATTAATTGAAAATTAATATGTAAAAAAATATGTGAAGAATAAACACTATATTTAAATTGTTTGCACTGTGTGATTAGATAATTATATGTAATTTAAAAAGAAATATTGCAATTTTCATAACCAATTTCTGAAAGGAAAGGTTTTTCAGCTCGATAAATAGTCATAAAATGATTTTTGATTTCAATGTTTTCAAATTATCGTACAATAAAATAATATCAAACTGTTTTTAAATGTTTATTTCTTACATAATTTGATTAAAAATAATATTTTCTGTAATATTTCTGAGTATTAGAGCACTAGGTTTAATATTTCCTTGGCATTTTATAGGGCTTATATATATATTCATTTTTATAAAAAAAACATCTTTTATAAGAATATATTTTATTGTGTTGTGTGGTTAATTTTTTTACGTTTAATGTAATATAGTGTAATGAAATTATTTCATCCATGTACATATATTTATGTTGAATACTGCAATGTTATACAACTTTTGAAAAGTCATTAGACCAAAAAAGTTGGAATTGTGAATTAGTCTGAACATGTGTCTGTATATGATCACATAATTTAAAAAAAAAATAATAATAAGAATGTGTTCCAATTTTCAATTACAGTATACAATTCAAAGTTACCCATACAATAAGAAAGAAGCTTTCCTTTAAGAAGGCATCATAAAGTTCATGTTTTCCATTAATTAAAATAAAATCAGTTCTGATAAAAATCACTCTAGAAATACCTTTTTATGAGTTTTCGACAAACTCCACCAACGAGATTGTCAAGCTTAATGTTGGTGTAAATTACTGGCAATGAAAATAAGTGATGTAATAAACATGATTTTCGTCTCAATGTTAAAATTCAATATTCATTAGCCTAAATATCCAGTTATGAAAACGTTTCTGCAATTTGATCATTATGCTTTACAGTACAAACTCAACAAGCAAGTGTTTCAGAATATATGATGGTCAACTGTCACAATCGGTTTTGTAACTGGATACCTATACCTATGAAGGTTGAATTTTAACAATGAGAATGAAATCCATTTAAAATCTCACTATATTTCATTACCAGTAATTTACACCAACTTTAAACTTGGTTGTAAAATAGATCTCAATATTTTTCACGGTTATATATATATATATATATATATATATATATATATATATATTGAATGAAAAACTTGTGAATTTTATGTATTGTGTTGTATTTAGTTTTATTTTACGAATTGTAATAGTAATATTCATCTTTTTTCACAGTCAACTTTCTTTATACTCTCATGAACAAAAATTAATAGAAGTATGCACACTTCAATAAATTAATCATCTTTCGGTACCTATGTATTAGTCTGTTGACTGTTACATGAAAAATATAAATAATTCGGGAAATATTGGAACTACGCTTGGTAAGAGAAGAAAATCAACCATTTCAAAGGTGTGGCATTTCTTTGTTAGAAAGGCACGAAGAACTGCTCTCCATTAAGATGATCCCCGTTCTGTAGAAAGATAAATGTAGAGGAGTCAGTTGTGGCAACTGCTGCAATTTCAACAAGTCCAGGTATATCCAAACTGCCGCAGTCACAGTCTTTTCTGAAGAAAACTATCCCATATAGCTTAGCGTGTAAAATGACCCCCACAGGTCTTCTGATCTGAAGCTATAATATTACTTCATTCAGGATAGGTGAAGAAGACAGTTTATGTGCCCCTCTCACCCTAATGCCAACAACACTACAATAGGATGGGTATCACTGCTGCTGTGAAGAACGTTGGTGAGAAGATGCTATTGAACGCAAGGGACGAACTGGAATACCATTCGTACGTGTACTGTAAGACCATAGATGACTACATTTAAAATATGTAGCATGCACTTGACTCGTAGTGTATTCATGCAGCTTTTTCATGCATCACCCATCTATGTATGTCTTGTACTTTTGAATTAAAAGCATTTTGAAAATGGGTCAGTCATTAATGTAGCATGTTTTATTAATTAGTTTTAAGGTTTTTCTCCTTAAATTTCGGAAGTTATACATATGTTTGGGATGTTTTTCTTTCATTTTTAAATTAGAATTTCAGAATTGTACACATAATATCAGAATTGAAAATTGCATACTTTTATAAATAACTTTTTTGCATTTATTCTTTAATTCGTTATTTCAATTGAAATGACTAAATATACATTTTTAGATAAAAAGTTTTAAAAAAACCTATAGTTTTTTTTTCAATAAGTTTCAAAATTACATATAAAATTGTTTATTAATATATATATATATATATATATATATATATATATATATATATATATATATATATTACATTTTACATAGAAACATACTAAGAACTAGTTTTTACCAAACATAATTTGAATTTTTTTAAATCGGAGTAGGTATAATGAAGTTATGACCTTTGAAAAAAAAATCATATTACACCAAAAAATCCTACCTCAGAAAACATTTAAAACTTACAACAATAATTAATGTGAGAAAAAACAGATTCATTAAAAATACTGTATTTAAAAAATATTTTTAGTTTTAAAAAAAAATGGTACAATTTTAAAAGTAAAACGAAATTGAGAATAATTTTAAACAAAGAGAAATGCATGTTTAAGTCAAATTTGGTGATTCCCAATGTATATATGTAAATAAAATTTCATTGTGGAACAACATATTTTTGCAGCCTAATTATATGACAAACTGAATTGATAAATTTTGAGTCGTCTGAAATGTCTTAAATACTTTTCCAGTCAACGAGTAATGATATGAGCAATTCTCTGAAAACTGAAACCACTACACCCCAAAAAAAGCTTTAAAGAAATGTGAAAGCAATGAATTGCAACTAAAGTTAGATGTCTAAAGTATCATAAAAGAGTGATAAAAAAATTCGTAAAACAATTTAATTTAACTTTTTGACATTGAAAGTTCGCTCATTTCAATGGCTCTAAATTATGTAAAACAGAGTATAACAAATTGGTGACTTTCAACGGAACAAATTAAACAAAAAACAATATAAATTATACTTAATGTAGTTATTATGATTAGTAGAAATACAAAAGTCCAATAATATTACATTTTAGGTAGAAAAAGTTATGAAACTAAGTTCCAAGTTCAAGTCCTTACACATGTCCCGTGCGTCTGTGTGAAACATGATTTTTTTTAATAAAAACGTATTATAAATTCCACTTTTTACAAAACTATGTTTTTTCTTTTAAAATTCAATCACAAAGGGCTGAGCAAATTTTTGAAACAATACAAAAATAATTGTAACTGCTATTTCAGAAAACACATGTGTCCCGTGCATCAGTTTTTTAACAATTGCAAAAAGTAAGATATTTAAGTAGACAATTATTTTGATAACAATTATTGTAAAATTTGATATTTACGTCAATGAAAACATTTCCCTTGAAAACAAACTGAGTTGGTAATATTGTGGCATAACGTTTCATTCTAAAAAGATTTCGAATCGTAAATAATTTGTAAATTGTTTATTTCAAGAAACACATTTCATTAATCATAGAATTGGTGAGCAGATATGTGACTTAAGAGTATGACATTTTTCGGTCAAATTTTGAAAATGTAAAACGAACCCTTTACAATAAGACGAATGCATCCATTAAAGACACAGGTATTCTTTTTTTCTTTTTTCCCGCTTTTCCAAACATTATGTAGCTGTCTCTTGATCATTGTATTGAAAAAAACCCTGCAAAAGTGGCAGATGTTATGAAAAGGTGTTTGCGTTTGAACACCTAGAGTTGTTCAATGCCTAACAGTGCTTCTGACTTATAAATTAACTAATAATTATTATAAAAATAATTCTTAAAATTTAAGCATTCCCTTGTAATCGAGAACTGAGATAGTTTGAAAAAATACATGCACTACTCCATTCAATAATGGGATAAAACATTAATATATACGATAATTTTAAAGTGCCTTGGCAAATTTGTATAACCAAAAAATATGCATTAGTAATTCAAATTTTTAAAGCATAATTTATTAAGCACCGGAAATGAAAATAGCAAATATATCTACCAAAATAGTCCAAAATTGTGTCCACTTTGAGTTACAAGTAGTATAAGGTATGTATAATTTTTCTAAAAAAAAAAAAAAACATACAACAATTCTAACTGTAAAAATATTACGGTTTTCCACTACAGAAATATTACCGTTTTCCTCTCATAAAATAGTATGTCCCTTGCATCAGTTCACGTTTTTGTTTTTTAAATCCACAAAAATAATATTTTTGCAAAAATTTTGATACACATAATATTATTAACATTTACCCAAACGTGCCTATATGCATTTCATAATTTTAGTCCTGATAAATTCAGAGAAAATTTTAAATTTTTTCTTGGGTGTAATTTTATTTTGTTTCTCAGTACGTCGGTTGTTTATAAATAAGTATTTGACCTTATTAAAATAATTATTTTTCTATTCAACTTTACCCCCAACTAAAATTATAGAAAACTAAAAAATAACAAGTTAATTCATCATAATTTTGTCATTTTAATTTTTTTAAGAGCATAAAAAAGAACGCAAAATGTCCCGTGTATCAGCCTGAGAATCAACAAATAACAAACCTATCCAGCAAAATATTTCAATATTATGGCTATTTTGAGGAACAAGTAGTGTAAAGTATGTATAATTTGTCTAAAAAAAAAAATGTAATTGAACAAATATCACTGTTTCCCACTTGCAAAAATACTATCTCTTATGCGTCTCTTACAGAATGTGTCGTGCATCAGTTTTAAATGTCCCGTGTATCAGTCAGAGAATTACCCATATATTTCCTATCAACTTAACTTTGTTTCATATGTTGTCTTTATAAACTTAAAATTATGATAAGAGATTATCTGCAAAATTTCTTCAAAAATAATAATTTTAAATAAAATGTCTATTTAGTAATCATTTATGGTTTAAAAATAATATTGTACGAAAGAAATTAATAAAATTAATCCACAAAAACCAACATCATATATTGAGTTTTCTATTATTATATTGTTTTAAAAGGTATATAAACAGAGTAGATTCCTCGCTATTACAAATACTAGAACGATATTGTTTCTCAGAAAACCGTCTGGATTTAGTCGCCTGGATGTACTTATTCTTCCATGACAAATTAAGGCAGTCTGTCTCCTAACCGGATAGTCCGGATTGTTACAAATGCTCGCTATCCCAAACAAGATGAGCACCATATGTTGGAAAGCTTCATGACTGAATGACCAAGTAAACAGGAAGTATAATTTAGTAAGGCTTTTGTGTTTAGACATAATGACCGTATTCATTTGTTCCTTTTCATCTCTTTTTTTCTTAATTTCTTTCCCTTAATAGTAGAAGAGAAATTGCAGAATAACCACACAATCTTTTAATTTCACAAAAGAAAAGAATGGGATAACACACAATCTGTATAGATCAACAGAATACAAGAAAAGTTGTTATGTTTATTTGAACACCATCCATTTGTTGGTATTTTATGAAACGAAATTACTGTATGTTACCCAAACTAATAATTCCAAATAATATATATATATATATATATATATATATATATATATATATATATATATATATATATATATATATATATATATATATATATATATATATATATATATATATATATATATATATATATATATATATATATATATATATATATATATTATTACATTTTACATAGAAACATATTAACAACTAAATTTAAAGTTAAGATTCTAGTGATACCACATTTATTCAGTTTATAGGGAGTGTGTATTACATGGCCTATGATAATTATTCTCAGTATTTCAATATTAAATACAAATTCAAAAATATAGAGAATTTTGAAATTGAATTTTTGTGAGATTTTTATTGATTTGCATTTAACACTTTGAAGAAATTTAATATGTTATTTTATATTGAAATTGTTCAAACATTTTCTGGTTAATAGAGATTTTTAATAGAAGATATAAATAGTAATAATTATATAGATGCTAATATATTTGCTGTGGGAATTGACAATGTGAGCATTGATGATACAGCAAATCCATTGATTATTGTTTCTTTACTTTAACAATGCAGTTCTAATTATTTTAATTAGAATAACATCAATCTATATGAAAGGATTCTTCTTAAAAGATTAACGCAAATTTCTGGAGTAAATTACCTCGGAACTAATGTTCTAAGCATTCTTTTGCAACGATTAAAATCGTGATTAAAAAACCACTCATCAAGATGAGAATCTCCTTGTCCTCTCGAGAAGAATACTTAAACTCCTCGTAGTTAAAAAGTGATCTGAAAGACAGACCACACAAAGACAAATTATCCAATGTACTCGGTGAAAATTAAACGCAAGACGACGATGCGAGAAATTAAAGAAGAATAATCGCACACGGAAGAATCGGCGCGTATTTTACTTCGTCATCCACATTCATCATTCGGCCAGAGGAGATAACAGAGCGAGCAAAGTGCAGTTTCAATTTGTTAAGCGACATGTTTCAACTCTTAATGAATATTAATGCCGCGTTATAAAGTGACGTTTTGTCGCGCATAAATAATAGGTAAGAGTGTGTGGGAGTTCCAGTCCAAGGAGGATGCTGCGGGGAAGTGCTTGTGTAATTGAACCATCGGGATTTATTCGTAGGCTAAGGTGGCTGAGGAGTATTGAATGATGGTGACAGGACCATTTGTTAGGAGTTTTAGATGGAACAACTATATAGGATTTCGATGGGGAACTTTAGGAAGGTTTCTTCATTTGAGTGGAATTCATTTATTTAAAGCAAATGGATGTGGTTTAGAATCTGTTACAAAATCTACTTAACATGTTAATTGCGAGTTCGCAATTAATTAAGAAAAATATATATTGATATACAAACTTCTATTGCTGATAACTAACAAAAATAGGAGAAAGATTTTCCTTAATGAATTTATTATTTAAAATATGCATCATATCAAACGTATTGACATGGTGCATGTATCTTAATTTGAATTCTGAAAGACAAATTAATTAGATTGCTATGTTTCCTGGGAGTAAAAAAGCAGAGTGGTACACTGTGACTATAATGTGTAGGCACTTAAGAATCGGCATGTCCCGGCCCGATTTAGTTCAAATTCTAATTATTCTGCCCACTATAATTTATGGAATACCATCCATAAACAGCTAATACATTAAATATTGTATAATAGGTTAATTTAAAAATACTTAATTCAAAATAATTTTAACCTAATCACATTTGTTCGTGTCGTATAACTCCCCTGTATTGTTATGTTGAGATAGGTCGGGATATATTCGATGTTCTACTCTATATGTATTAATTTTTATGAATGTATTTTCATTTAAATTATTTTTTGCAATCACAAATATGTTCACATATTTTATTATAACAGTTATGATCCATTTCTTGCTCTAAAATGATTATGTTCTTTTGACTTGCTCTTTTTTTAATCCTAACCTGTCCTAGGTTAGGATTAAAAAAATAGTGCACCTTCCCTTCCAATTCCTTCAACTTACTGAATTCTCCAGGTTCAAGATAATTAAATATGGTTCTAGTTCACAAGTTTAAATATGAGTGATACAAATTTAATAAATTAAAATAAGTTTATAAATTGTGTATGCTGTTAGTGTACAAGCATAAGAAATTAAAATGCCAATTGAATACTTATACGCCCCGTTTAAACCCTCAACATAAATTTATAGTGAGTTAAAACTGATTGTCGAATTATTTTAAAACTCTTTCAACCAAACTTCCAATTTCATTGCTCCTTTTATACTTTCGGGTGGAGACTCTCCTGTAATACATAAACTTAAAATTTGCCAAACATCGTTTCGCTATGAAAACTGTTTGCTAGAAAAATTGCTAAATGTGCCCATGTTATTTCAATCGGAATTATATTTTTCCAATTGCTGCTTTTTGAACCAAAAATATCTTTTTGTACTCAAAATTATTATTAAATAACAGTGGAATAATTGATTGTGGTACTATCAGACAAATTATTATATTGATTGTAGGAAAATGTGCAGAATCATAAAAAAATGTAACTTAATAACATTTTGTTCTACTAAGTATCAAGTGATAAATAAAACAAAATCAGGGACATAATTTTTATTCACAGACATATACTTCATGCTTCTTTAAAAAGCAAAAATAAAAAAAAAAGAGCGGACGATTCTTGGCAATAAACTTTGAGTGCATTATGATGTTTTCTATATTTAAGCAAGAAAAATTACAGTTTTTTCGACGCAAGATAAAGTTGAAAAAACGAAATTGTAATTTATATAATAACAGTGTTTATTCAATAACTCGCTAACGCCTAAAAACACTTTAAAAACATGAAGTACATCTCTTGTTTTATCTGAGAAGTAAAACAAAGAACACAGGGCGGGATGTCTGAACTTCACATTTATCACGAGATGTGGAAAAACCGTTAGAAACTCACCATCATTTGTCTTTCTGGAAAATATTTTACTTACTAAACTTTTACGAACTCCCTCCTAAAGAAGGATAACAGCAATGTCGTTGGAGTGATTTAATTTTATCAGTCTTTTTTCATTTAATTTACTGAAAATAGGATTTACTCAAATTGAAAGAGTCTACAATTTTGTCTAACACTTTCAGACTAAAGTGTTGATTTTTTGTTACTTATTTCGAAATATTTTGTTGTTTAATAATGTTGTTTTTTAATTACATTGTAAGAGGTTTTGTATTACAAGCATTAACAGGCATAATGAATTGATTAATTGTTCTGTATTCAACCGTAAAGTATTAAGTATTTCTGGTTTGGTTAAAATTGCATATGAAACTGTTTCATCAAGCATAACTAAAATAAAGGATATCATAATTTAGCAGATAAAATTGTTCAATTTAAGTTTTGAAAATAAAAAACATTAAAAACATTTTGTTATACTGAAAGATTGCATAATTTAGCTGAATATTTAATTAAAAAGCATCAATCATTAATTTTTTACAACATTTTTGCAATGAAATTTATAATTTTCTCTCAAAAAATGAGCGAAGCTACTTTATTTCCTTAAAAATAATAAAAATGATTACATGACTTCATCAGCTTGAAAAAATTTCGTATTTTGAATGCCGCATTAATTCATAATACTCTATTTGACATCAATACTCTTAAGTTTAAAATAATAAGTTAAAGACATTTTTAATAAATGTTTTCTAGAATTGAACTTTTTATAAAAATAAATTAAATAGTATACATTCTTTACAAGTTAACAAATATTATATTTTTCGTTTTTTGACACTGCCAATAGATAGTAAATATTCTTAAACTGCAAAAAAACTCTGCATCTATAGGTATTCAAAAAATCAAAGAACACAAATATTTTCAAAAACACTCGACATCTAATAAAAGCCTACATTGTTTCCATTCATTACCTTTAAAGATGAAACGAAAAATAGTTGATTAAAAAAAAAAAAATATTCCGATGAAATATTTCAATCTTTAATATTTTTCCTTCGTGACAAATTAAAATTGCAAAAAATACTTTTTTTCCCTCTCAAAATGAATGACTTGGAATGAAGAGCGTTTCTTTTGTTTTGGCAGTTGTTTTGATGTATGAGTGAAGTTGTGTGTGGATGGCCGCATTAATTTTAAATGTCGGGTTGGCCTCAAGTGTTAGTGACAATAGGAAAGAAGAATTATGGATTGAGTTTTAATGGGTACATAATAGTTGATTTGTGGTTCAGACCTTTTCTTATAATAGAATCTTATTTGTCTTCACTTAATGTATCTTACTAAATAGTGATAAATATGTTGAATTTGTTGAAATTGATATTTTTTACAGGATATAAATCTGTAGAGTGAACAAAAACTGACAAAAATTATTGAAATAAAATAGTTGATTTTAGGAATATTATGCTTTTAAATATTTTAATGGTAGATCAACCAAAGATATAGAAGAATTATTTTTCATATGCGACAGTGCTGTATAAACTAGTGAATTTTTTGTATAATACGATTATAATTAAAGTTCAACTTTTAAAGAGTTAAATAAAAAAAACTTGTTAGAATGATCTAAAAATTGACCTAGAATTTGGTATGTCATAAAACACATCTTCGAAATAATCTTTTCTAATTATATACCATTTCTTTCTTCTTTGCATATATTCAGGTCAAATTTCAGGTCATTTAGTTGCTCTTTATTTACAGATTTCAGAAAGTTGAACTTCAGTACACGGGGTGATTATAATTCAAGTTCAACCTTCAAAAATCTATATAATAGGACCACTATTGAGAATTAACTAAAATGTTCAAAAGAGAGGTATGGTATAAGAAAAAAATAGTTTTAAATAGTTATTTTTCTTATTAAATACTATTTCCCTCTTCGCGTTTGTTCAGGTCAAATTTTAGATAAATCTGATCAATGTAGCCTTTTCTTAAAAAAGTTTTTAGAAGATTAATTATAATTATCCTGCTTGGAATCATCCGATATGAAAGTAAATTAATTCAACATATTCAAGGTATTAAAATTTAATATTTTCTTTGATCGTGCATTGCAATTTAAAACACAATGCATACAAGCTGACTTTCAAGTTAGTGGAACGTGTTCCAAACTTTTTTTAAAAGACATTACTCTGTAGTGAAGTCAACATCTCGAAACCGTTGTTTGCATTCCGTTTCGATAAAACAGTGATATTTTTATTAATTATATTTTAAAACATTAGTGTCAGTTTATTCTAACCATCGAGTATTACCTCTGTTTTATATTCACCCAAATGCATTCATACTCTAAACCATAATAAATGATCATACCTCTTCTCCTTGGATAAGTGTGATGGATGCAGTAAGCATTGGTTTCTTGAATCACGTTCAAGATGGTGAATACATCCTTCATTTTCATCTGGAAAGCGTGGATTGGTCATGATGTTGTTTTACCTTTCTGGAACCGATTCCGAATCTCGCCATAATTACTTTGTGAGTGACAATGAACATGGGGTAATAAACATAATTCCGTGTTTTCTGATTACTCCAAGTAGTCTGTCTTATTCACTTGAAAAGGGTATTAATATTGCTTATGTTTTATTCCGATAATAATGTGTTTAAGAAAATATTCATTTATTATATTGTAGTTAATAGTGAACTAAAGAAATGTATAGGATGTGTGCAATTTGAAATTTCTATACAATAAGTTTTATGAACATTATAGGTGTTTAATAAAATAAAAATTTGTTTTCATTTTTGGATTTTGATGGAATTCAGCCTATTTAATTTTATCTTAATACGAGCTAGTTAATCAGCAGTTTATTAAAAAATATAGTTTTTTTAGGAATAGATAAGTAATATGGTTTTTAAATAATAATATATCAAAATTAAATGGTTTATAACCAAAGAAATTTATGACATGTCTTTATTTTTATAACCGTACACTTTCATTTGTAATCGGATGCAGTAATTTAATTAATAAGTGATAAATAAATGTTTTTAAACTACTGTTTTATAGTTAATATTTATTATCCGAATAAGCATTCCAATAACAAAAGTGCATATAAATGTTGACAAACATTTTATTAAGTAAAATTTACTTAAACAGAATCATTAATACATAACACACAACTATTTTAATGGAATGATATGATTTTTTTACAAGATTAATTTATATGAAAGCAATCATATTTTTAATAAAAAATGCAAAAAAATTTTTTAAAAAATAATTCATACAACATTTGAGTAATTTTAAGTTTCAGATGAGAGATAATAATAATTTACTTAATAAAATATGAATAACATTGTAGCATGATGCAAATTTATGTATGCTAATATTTTGAAATCATCTTGTGCCAAAATATAACTAATATTAAATAATTATTAATTCAAGATGCAAAAAAAGTCCGTTCATACATAAAAAAAAGTTCACAAAAAACTAATTCATATGATTTTTCGCGAGGTGTAATTAGATTAAACGAGCTTTTATTAATATTTTTCCCTAAGTCACATACCTTTTCCCGATTCAACATTATTTATACACGTATTTAAATCGGTGATTATCATTTAACGAAAATATATTTTAGTTAGATCCAAACATTTAAAGAGTGCCAATATTTCTAATTTGTAAATTTACTCAAGTGAAGCACTTCTGCTAATTTATTTACTTTTAACACCTTAACGTTACTTTAAGCGCACCTCAGTAATTAATATGAATATTATATTGTCATTAAGATCCTTTCTGAACGTGTTTTCATTAAATAGAAAACAGAATTAATCTTTTATGAATAATTCAGTAGTAAATGAAATACATCCATATTTTAAGATGTTTAGAGTCCAATGCTGTTTATTAATGAGAATGGGAGATATTGTTATGTCAAGAAACAATAATTATGATAATGATTGCTTTGATATGTCTGAAAGGGTTTTGCTTTCCCTTGCTTTTTACTCCAGCATAATTTTCTTAGAAATTCATGCAGTTATTATAAGTACTTTTTTACCAATGCACTCGTTTTATTGTTTTTATTTTGATGCATACATCATAGTTTTAAAAGATTTCTGAAAGGTTAGATTTATGTTTTAATTTAACCAAGACAATGACTAATTTCTATATAAAAGGTATTAAAGCAATTCTTTTAAGCAATTATTAAATTATTTAAATTTATAAAAGATAAGTAAATTTGCAGGTTTTATTAAAAGAAAAAAAAATATTGAATATAAGAGGTTAAGATGATTTTTCTATTTTATTTTAGATTTGTAGTAATATTACATGCACTAGTAATTATTTGAAACATTATAATAAGTTGTTTATTTTATTATAAGTATGTTATATGTAAGATATATACAGTTGGAATCTACATTAAGTTTTTATTAGATCCTTGAAAACAAGAAACATCTAATTTAAAGTGTTCTTGCTCATTAAAAGACTTCAAATTAAGGCATGTTACATTTTATGTATGGACCAACGTATGATCCTATAAAAAAAAATATTATTCATAAAATTCAAGATGCGTATTCTAAACATCATTTTTTACAGATACTGATCTGTAAAACGTGAATAATAAATAATATATACTGAAAGTATTTATATTATTGGGTTTACTCCTATTGTGCTTTAGTTATTTGGCACTTAGCTTCTTTTTCTGATTTTTTAAAGGAAAATACACGTTTTAATGTTGGAAGTATTCAAGCTCATTGCATGGAATGTAAAAGCACAACAGTATTGTGTGCTCTGAAATGAAAGGATTTTATCGAATATTACCTTGGGGATGAGTAAAATATACCTCTAGAAGGAAATACATTTAAAAAAAAAAACTAATCCTCTTCAGAGATGACTTCAAATAAAAAACAAATTCTCAAAAGAAAAATATTCCATACTGGCACCATCAAGTGTAATAAAAAATTGCGTGGGGTGTTTATATCGACTATGTAAAATCATTTACAATTCTATTATATTCTTTTAGATGAGTTTAGGTTTCTTGAAGATAAGTATATACTACAAATTCACCATATTTTTTATTTATTTAAAAAAAAAATTACTTGTGCATTTTAAATTACAAAGTTCTTGCAGTGAAATAATCATATTGTATTTTATGTCTCATTTTTATATCCTGAAAAGAATTGCATAAAGTCGTAAATTATAAAATACTATCGACGTAATAATGTATCCTATCTTCATATTTTTCAATAGTAAAACTTGAGACTAATGACAAATGTTTACAACTATACTTCAAATGGCTTTATTAAAAACAATGATTAAAAATATTTAGTTAATATCATTCGAAATCCTTTCACATTAGAAAAACATTACTGTCTAAACATAAATGTCATTTCAAATAAATGGAGCCAACATATCTTTGAAGAGTAAAAAATACCAATTCAGTGATAAGTTTTTCCTTTGTTAACATTCCATCGCCTTTAAAAATTCTGTCATTTATAAAATACATGAGAGTTTCCTATTTTCAACGTTTTTTTTAATATTTTTAGACACGTTTATTTTAGTTAACTTTATATATTGTCATTCATATTTGTTTATCTATATTCATATAATTTTTCAAATGAAGAATGGATATATGCAATAAATTTTTCTTCTCATGTATTTATTCATTTACTTCAACCGTCTCGTGTCATAATATATTTTTGTAAAACATTTTACTGACTTTAGAATTCTTGTGTGCCACAAAAAAGATGGAAATATAAATATATCAAACGTACTATTTTTTGTAAATCACATTTAAAATGTAAGAACAGCAAGTTTTAGCCGCATTTAGACAAGCATAATAAAATAAAAATTCTAAAAAAAAAAATTATGTATATATATATATATATATATATATATATATATATATATATATATATATATATATATATATATATATATATATATATATATATATATATATATATATATATATATATATATATATATATATATATATATATGTAGGATTTTTATTATCCCATATCAATTGTTTACGGTACATTTCAATTTCCTCTTGTAAAGACAGATGGCACTGCAAGACGATGTTTCTTTTTTTTTTTGTTATTACGAATAAGTATTCGTACTCCGCGATTTTATTTTTTTAAGCAGAAGCACACCGGATCCCATTCGGGAACAAACACGCTGAACTCTGTCCGCCAATTTTGGGTGCACTCAACTCAGTTCGCTAATTGGGTAATGTACTAATTAAACACTTAGTTTTCGTCGACTTGTGCTGCCATTTGGCTAGTAATATTTAATACTTTTCCCCCCTTTGTTTTATTTGAAAGTGATTGTGATGTTTCGTCCAATAAATTTAATTGTACTTTCTGTTTCTGATTTGGAAGTTTATTTCTCTTTTATTTCATTTTTGCTTCCCTAAATAAATCCCCTAGACATTTAAAAAACCGAACCACTAACCCCCACATATTTTTGGGGTCCTCGGCCTGGATTAGCGAAAAAGAATTTTGAAAGGGGAATTGCTTCTAAATTTTTTTAATTTCGAGTAATTTTTGGTTTTTGAATAAACCACGTCCCTGTAGCGATTCATTTTTTTTTTGGTTCGTTTTCAAAATTATTTGGTATAATAACAAGTGTATGCCTAGTAACCTGTTTCGTTTTGGTAACATGAGTTTAATAATATTTTTCATGAGTGCACCCGTTTTAATCGAAAATCACCCTTATTCCTTCGAACCCCTCGAAGATGAAATTTACAATTAAATTAATTTAAACCCGTCGTAAAGAAATTCTCAAAGTTCCAGTCTTCGTTCTTAGCCAGAAAGCATCCAGCTTCATACGAAATTCTTCGCCAACGAGTCTTCAACAAGCAGCGTGCCATTTCCAACTGTTGTCTCAACGTCTCATCAGTGTTCGTCTTCATCAGTGTTCGTCTAAAATTTTCGAATCTTCAATCCCGAATTGCTGAAATTTTATCCGTGGCCCTTACCGGATAATTTGCCAAGATTAGTACTCTGTGTTCCGAAACCATCTAATACATTAATTTCGTGTTCTAAGCAGTGACAATCGATGTCTTCAAAGCCAGCAGTTTATTCCTTCAGATAAGTTCTGAATCATTGATACTTTCTTTTTCTAAGAATTGCATACTAGTTTTTTTTATTTACTTTTTTTTTGAAAACCTCTTGCTTGGGTAAACTCTTCGCAACACAAATAAAGAGAAAGAATAAATAAAAAAAATAAAAAAAAGGTCTTATCTATAACCGGAAGTGATACCTTGAAGGATTTGAAGTTGCAGTCTTTTATTTATATTTTCATTATTGTTCTAAGAATAGCTTACATTTAAATTGTTTTAATATTCCTTTTTATTCTTTTTGTCTGAATTAATACAAAGAATATTATTCAATATACATTATTTTGACGGATAACTTTGGGTAATAATTCATTGTTTACTTTTCCAAATGCAGCTGTTATTTTGAGAAGTTAGGTGATTTAAGTGAGATAAACTTATCGTGTTAAAGTGTTCTTTTTTTAAAGTATCCTTGGGTAATATTTTGTTTTGAATACTTAATATATTATTCGCATCCTTTTTCATAGTTTACTTTTCCAAATGCTGCTGTTATAATTTCTTATGCAATTAATTTTCTATGCAATACAAAGCATAACTTATGCAGTATTATGTTTTAAAATATTATGCAATACAAAGTAAGTACATTATTATAAGTTGGTATGTTTATCGTGTTCTTGTCCAAGTGAAAAAAAAAAAATCTTTTCAGTAAAAAATTTCTGACGACTTGTTCTCATACAAAAGTTCATGAAATTCTAAAACCTTTTTCATACGGTAGTACTCTTTTACTTTTTTGTGAATTATCTGATTGACCGAGAGTTGATTAACTTCTGCAAAAATATATTTCTTCATTTTTAAAATGTATCTTCGTTAATTTCGTAGTGTTCTTAGTAGCATAACTCCACTTTTTTTTTAAAAAAGAGGAAAAGCACACAACATAAATCTACAAGCTTTTTTCCTTTTAGTCGTTATCTTTTAATTTCATTTTTACGAATATCACAAAGTTCACTGGATTTCCACCAAATTTAAAGATCACTATGGCTTTTCTTCTAAGAAGTAAAAAAGAGGATCTGTCGAACTTAGCCGCGGAATTAGGCATAAAGATAACCGCTACCATGACCAAGCCGATCATCATGGATTTAATCTTGGAAAATGAGAAGTATGACGAGGATGAAGTAAAAGCACTTCTCGAGAGCATCACCGAGGAAAGGTTGCAAGAGCAAGAGCGTCAAGAGGCCATCGAAGAACGAAAACGTCAAGAAGCCATAGAAGAACGGAAACGTCAAGAAGCCGTCGAGGAATGGAGACGAGAAGCAGAGTTCGAGCTCGAGAAATTACGAATCCAAAACCAGAAGGATTCATCTTCGAAAAACGTCACAACAAACCAAGTACCAAGCAGACCTTCACGTGATACCTTCCACAAGTTCGATATGAAAGAAGATGTGAATCTTAACCTCATCCTGTTCGAGAGGCATGCAGAGCTGTCATCGATCCCTAAAGAAGAATGGGTTCAGCACCTCATAGGCCTACTTCCAGTCGACGTTGCAAACTTAATTGCGCGGGAGTCCCCCGACAAGTCTCACGACTATGATCACGTAAAGCAGTTGCTGCTACGAAGGTTCAAACTGTCTCCAGAAAGACTTCGCCAGATGTTCGTGTCACACCAAAAATCTCCTGAAGGAACTTGGTTGGATTTTCTCCATGAATTGCAAACTTACTTCGATGGATGGGTGGAAGGTCTTGAAATGAAAACTTACGACCAGCTTAGTGACCTCATCATAGCAGATCAGATCAAGAGAAGAGCTCCGTACGAATTCAAAGAACATTTTCTAGATGAATGGACACTCATCAACTCGCCCAGAGAGCTGGCCCAAAAGTTCGAAACATACGAAGATGTCCGCAGAACGTTAAAGTCAAAGCAGTTCGACTCCTTGCCCAAAGGAAAATATGGGGCTAAATCGTCAAATTATGGGAACCCTTCCCGAAGAACCGACAGTCACCGATACGAAGCCGGATCATTGAATAATCGTGGAAGCCCTCCCCGAAGAGCTGATAATCGCCGATATGGACCAAACCGGTCAGAAAAGAACCATTTCAATAATAATCGAAATACCGACTCTGTCAGGCCTAGACAGTCACTCTGCAGTTATTGTAAAGAACCAGGACACTTCTACGTTAACTGCGACAAGCGCCGAAAAGATGCAGAATCCAACAATCCTCCGAGCAATTCTGTACAGACATGTACAATCATCTGCCGTGAGTATAGTGGTTAATTAACAAACGTCAGAGTTAATCTAAAGGAACTTAATTTCGTGCATAATTTAAAGCGTTGCAATAACTCAAAGTCGTAATTTGAAATGATATTTATTCATGAACAATAGGTATTTAGACAACACATTTCCTCAAAGCACGCTTAGTTAAGTCAGTGCTGACATCCATAGATTAAAAGCAAATAAACATATCATAAAGATATCATAGAACAACTAATAAATCATATTGACACTTTTGATTACTATACAGTATAAAAACTGGCTGAGCATTTGAATCAAGAAATTTCACTTACTGGCATATCAGGGTCAGGAAAATGGCGAATTCATGTGCATGAAATTGCGTCCGATAAAAATGCATCTCTCTCCCAGGAACCACCGCTTGACCGACTTGCTATCTCCCCAATTTCCTTCTGTCTCTTACGATCCCCCTCATAATTACATCAAAACTTCTCTCTCTACGCCATTGGAGCGGCTCGAATCCTTTATGGAATCGCCAACTCTTATTTGACCAATTGGCCAAACCCCTGTTTAAATATTCCCCCAAAAGCTTCGGACAGAAACTTAAGGGGCTATGCACTTGTTGCAGTTTTAAACAGACCCCTTAATACAATTTGCAAAATGTCTGTGGATATACAGCATGACATTTATCACCCTTTTCACCAACAAAAATTTTAAAGAAATTCCACTCAGCCAGCTAAAAATTAAAAAATAAAACACTCACAGCATTCCATAAAGTAACTGCAAAAAAAAATACACAAGAATGAAAGATGATGTGTAAAAGCATGAAATTACAAGCAGATAGTTGCACACTGAAATATGACCAATCACAATTTTTTGTAACATTGTTAAAGAGCAAAAATAAATAAATAAAAAACAACATGAAGATGTAACCAGGAAAACACAAGGTATAATTTAGAAGGGAAAGAAAAAGAAGTTGGTTCATGAACAACGTTCTCAATCGTCATTGTGTAAGTTTTTCTAGTTTCATAGTTTGTAAATCTCCTTAGTCAAAGAGTTCAGTTTATTGTGACCATCTAACACAGTATTGTTGTTCTGTGTTATCCTAAAGGTGTTGAACATTCCTAGCAAAAAGTTTGTGCATCGGAAAGAAAACAGTTTATTGTTCACACTTGCAATGTCACTAGAATGTCTGTCTTCTCTCGTTCCCTGAAGATCGAGTTACCCAGGAGCAAAAAAAGAATAGTTTTACCTGGATGTCGTGTGGCCCTCAATCAAAGTGGATGGCCAGGGGAAAATGTGTTCAGTTGCCATTGCATTGGTGATGAGGAGTCAAAGGAAAACTGAGAGGGGTGTGGCCTGCTTTGCCACCTGTTCCTTTCTCCAACTTCGCGGACTTGGGTGAGTGACGGCCTCCTACTGTATGGCCAGGTCAAGCTTGCTGATCTCTGTAACCGGAACATCGGAACATTCTCTGTGTGTCGTCTGCTGTGATGATGCCGGAAGGTAGCTCCGCCCTGTCCCACAGGTGTCGAATGGGGCATGTTGGGTCCTCCCATCAATTTGTATGTCCACGGTCCACGTCTCTCGGACTCCGCTGCTTGGAATTTCGCAGTCGTTCGGTGTAGCTTGTTGAGGACTGCCTTCTGGTGGTGTGGTATGGAAACATCTGTTGGACCTGTTGCTGCGTTGTCGTGGTCTGATTGAAATCGCTGAGTAGTCTGGAAAGCGAGTACTGTATCTCTGACGAAATCTGACCATTCTGAAGAACTATTTCTGCTTCACTGTAAATCTCTGGCCAGCGGTGATATTCAGCTGTAGCAAAAATTTAGGAATGCTACTTTGCGCAAGGCAGCACGCCAATTCTACTTCATTGTAAATGCAGATCTGTTTAGATTTTTTGATACAGAAAAATGACAATTCCAAGACTCATAAATTCTCAGCCAGTCCTAAACTTTTAACCTAATCAACTATTATTAGTAATCCTCACATGAAAGACTGCTCAAAATCAAAATAGAAAAAAGAAAAAAAAATTACCATTTAACTTTCATTAACCAAAGTAGAAAAATACAAATATACTTAGTCTTATCTCCCTTTTATATCATTTTTTTCTTAAACTTCCCTTGATTTTTTATTACATAACCAGAACAAAGCATTAAGTTTCCATCCAAAAATTAATTTACACCACCAATTGCCAATATAATTAACATCCTTAATCACCAATTCCAATCATGAATTAATTACTAATATCGTAGACAACACACTCGTATAATCAGAGCTACGATCCAAAATCAACAGCGTGAACGCGTTCTGTTGATCAAATTAATCCAGAGCAACATAAAAGCAAGACACCCGACACTAAATCCGCTCCTTTTGCCTGCCTAACAGCAGATTCCTATCAGTTTCAGTGTTCAAAAACGCCTTATCTAACCCATTAAAAAAAAACAATGCCATACATTAATCGAAAAGAGACCAAATGTCTCATTAATTCCAGTGCAACAAATCGCTACCAAAAAAAAATTTTCGACGACCCCCTCGTTGGCCTTAAAAAAAACAAAAACCGACTTCCGCTACCTCTGTTAAAGTGGGGAGAGAAAAAAACGAAAAATCGCCCCTCTGAACTCTCCAAAAAGAAAAACAACACAAAAACACAAACTTCGTTCTCCCTGGCAAGTCACGTGACAGAAGCGGTCAGACCTCTCCCCGTCTGATGACGTCACACACCCTTTCTGAGACCGGAGAACTATATGTTCCCCACAAAAAAAATAAAAACCTGTTCTGAAAGTGACCAACATTCGCTCTTTTTCCTGCCAAAATGCAGACAGTCATTTGCAGACGCGTCCCTCGCCATTAGTGTCAACAAGACTCTACGCGACAATATTTATGACCAATTCATGCGTGCTGAATACTCCCGTAGCAAAGATTGACAAAAGCTAAGACTTTTAAATTTACGAGTTCCCTCGTCTAGCCAGAGAATGACAGCGCTTTTTTTTATTGTTTGTCAATCCAAGTCTTGTCCTAGGAATCGTGAGAAGTTATCGCTGAACGCGGTCTTTACTTCTAAGATCGTACCGGTGTGGTAAAGATGCCTGAAGGTCAGAATTATTTTTGTGATCTATTCCCTTTTCCAAGATAAATTTATCGCATCTCTTTTCTGCTAGTTTTAAACTACAGATGTGGATGCGTGTCTTAACGATTTGGGGGGATGTTAACAATTGAATGTCAAAGAGGTTTTTTGTGTGTATCTTTGTAATCTTGTAGGGTCCTGTGAAATACTTTTTAAACTTGCCTGGGGTTTTGTAGTACACAATACTGTCAACTGTGAAATGTCTCTTGTGTGATTTACTGATAGCATAATTTTGCTGTGTCAACTGTGCAATTTCAATGTGTTTAAAAGCCTGTTTCCTACATTCTTCTATTTGTAGCATTGTTTTCTCAACGTAATTAGGATATCCCAACCAATCTAAATTTGATTTTTTACAAACCTTCATTGTGCTGAATATAGGTTCTATTTTACGACCAAAAAATAGCTGTGAAGGGGAAAAGCTTGTCGTAGAGTGAATTGAACTGTTATACATTGCCTTATGAATATCTAATGCTGATTGTAGATCAATTTTTTGCTCTTTTAAAGCTAAGATGGTGTTCTTAATCTCTAAATTCGTGGACTCGACTTTACCGTTGCACCAAGGAGCGTAAACAGGTGTGTGTATAAGGTGTACCCCTAATAATCTGTTTAATTCGATAAAGCCCTTAGAAATGAAGTTACTACAATTGTCTGATAAAATGGTTTCTGGTACGCCGTATCTAGAAATGTACTGCATGAGACACTTAGCTATTTGTTGTGATCCAATTGATTCTAATTTATATAGATCTAAGTATCTACTAAAATTTTCTATGATACTTAATACGTAAGCGCCACACTTGAGCGGTCCCAAAATATCCATAGATAACTGTGCTCCAATTCTATTTGGAATATGTGCAAATCCTTGCGGTTTGAATTTTTGATAGCTTCGCTTCACTCTATTGCAAGTTTCACAACTCTTAATGTAATTTGTGACATCCGAATATAACCCTTTCCAGTGAAATTTTTGCATTAAAAATTGAAACGTTTTAGCTATGCCAAAATGTGTAAAATGTGCGTTTTGAATTGCGTGAATTTGTAATGTGTCCGGTAGAACCACATTAAACATGTAGCTATCTACATCGTTTTCTGTAATTTTTCTCTTGAACATAAGTAATCCAGAATCTTCATCCACAAAGTAATTTTTAAATTTTGCCTTCAATTTGCCATTATCTTTGTGTAAAGCTTCCTTAATTTCCAGAATGTTAAGATCCCTATTTTGTTCCATAAGAATATTAGTATCATCTAATTTATGACCCTTGTTATCAGATAAATGATGTATGATGTTTGAGCTTTTCAGCTGATTGACTACACAATCCTCCCAAGCCTGCTCTTCTTTGTTGATGTGAACGGAACCTTCGGATTGTGAAACTGTTCCAATGTTTTGGTTATACTGAGCCTGTGGTGTACTGAGTATGGTATTTACAGAAGTAAGGTTTGTTTTAGGTATAGTATCATCTACATTTTTAGAACCTTCTGAAAGAATTTCTTTAATTCTCGTAGTATCTGTGTCCAATGTGACCTCAATATTTGGTATATTGACCATACGTGACAAATAGTCTGGTAAAACGTTGTCAATACCTCTGATGTACTGTATGTCGAAAGAGTAATAAGCCAATTCATTTAAAATCCTTGTAATTTTATTTGACTTGTTTTGAAGTTTGGAGAAATACTGTAGTGGTCTGTGGTCAGAAAAAACAGTAAATGTGCCCCCATACAAATACTCACAGAAGTGTAAGATTGATTTATGTAAAGCAATAAGCTCAAGATAAATCGCTGGCTGCTTTTCCTCAAATTGTGAGTTCTTTTTAGAGAAATACGCAACAGGACAAAGTTTGTCACCATGATACTGAAAAAGACTGGCTCCAACTGACATTTTCGAAGCGTCACATGCGAGATAAAATTTCTCTTTAATATTGACCTGTTTTAAAAAGGGTTTGGTAAAAAATTGCCTTTGTAGATTTTGAAAAGCTACATTATGCCTTTCTGTCCAAACAAACGGTGTGTTTTTTTTTGTTAATTCCTCCAAAACACTTGTGTAGTTAGCATAGTTCTTAATACTATCACGATAAAAATTAGTCAAACCATTGAATCGACGTAATTCCTTGATGTTTTTAGGAGTTTGGAAGCAGGTGATTTTTTGAGTGTTATATTCTGTTGGAGTGATTCCTGTTTGTGAAATTTCGTATCCCAAATATGTGATTTTCTCCCTAAAGAAATTGCATTTCTCAGCACTTAAAGTTAAGTTGTTAGCCCTTAATCTCTCGAATACTAACTGCAGCTTATGTATCATTTCTTCAAAGCAGTTTGAAGGAATTATTACGTCATCAATAAAGAAACGAATTCCATAACCTATCAAATCTCCCAATATCTCATGTATCAAATTTTGGAATATAGATGACGCTGTGACAAAACCATAAGGTAGACGGACAAATTTATATGTACCCCACATTGAGGCAAATCCAAACTTTTCAGAATGTTCCTCCATGCTTAACTGTAAGAATGCGCTATTAAAATCAATAATGCTGTAAAATCGGTACCCACTTAAATCTGTGACTAAATCTTTGATTTTTGGTAAGATCTGTGGTGCTTTAACAATTAAAGAATTCAAAAGACGCATATCCAAACATAAGCGAAAGCGTTTCTTATCGTCATTATTTTCTGCCTTTTTTTTGACCATAAGCACAGGTGCCAAAAAATTCGTGTTTGACTTTCGAATGATGTTGGCTTCCAAAAGAGTGTCAATTTGAATTTTTGCCTCTTCTCTTAGAAGATGGGGGATGGGATAAGGCTTACACCCAATTGCAGAATCATGTTTTAAGATTATATTAGGTTTTATAGCATCACAATGGCCTAAAGTTTTCATGGATTTTGAAAACACCATGTAGTTTACCTGTAATAATTGACTCAGAATTTTGCTGTTGTTATCGTTGAGGTGACTCAAATCAAAATCGATGATGCTAAATTCCCGTTCTCGCAAATGCTTAATTTCCTCAGTAGCCGTAATCAAGTTAATCATTTGTGTGTTTGATTTTTGCGAATCATCAATTTGAAAATCTTTTTCAAAATACCCAACTTTCATCGATTTATTTAAGTGAAGAGTGTCTGGTGATTTGTTTTGAACCAATGTACAAAATTCATTATTCTTCATGTAGTTAATGGACATGCTACACTCTAGTCGATTATTAAGTTGCATAGGTGTGAAACAAATGTCCCCCTCAAAATTTTTATTTGTGTAATCCTTGCTTCTCAATTTAATGAAACTCGCTTCACCAGGCTCTAAGATGACTGCATGTGTCAAGAAAACAGAATTTGACTCCCCTTTTATGCAAAGGGTAGAGTCACAGAATTTGACTGTTGTCTTGTCTAGAAACTCCAGTTTACCCTCACGTAAGTTTACAATTACCCTATTTTCACTCAGAAACTGCATGCCTAAAATAATCTGAAATTGCTCTTGAAACCTTTCGCTTGAGACGAAAAACGTAACCTTTAGCCTTTTATTTCCCACTTTTAAAATCGTCTCAATGCAATTTGTGTATTTTAATACTGACCCTGTTATGGTCGTAATTACCACATTTGAAGCGACACATTTAGTTTTGATTTTCTGTTTTATTAACATGTAAACTTCCTTTGAGCATAAGCAGATATTTGCTCCTGTATCAAGAAGTGCTTTAAATTGTATTCCTGCGATTTCCGTTTGAATAATAGGTAAATTTGAAACATTGTAACTGTTAAAATTGTTTAAATTCTCGATTTTCAAATTTCCCACCTGTAATTGTCTGGGTATACCTGCACTTCTGGTTTGATCTGAGCAACTGTTTAAGTGTTCTCCATGTCCCCCTGTGCTATGTCTAAAAAATGATTTGAAGCTTGTGAATTATTGTTACCATGTGAATTATATCTACCTCTGCTTTGATTATTGTAGTAATAATTACCACGATTTTGTCTGTTCTGTCCCCTGACGTGCTGATTCGGATTTCTGAAGTACCTGTTTTGTGATATGTTACCTCTATTACCACCCCGTTGACCGGAATAACCGCCTCTCGCATTTTGGGTGTTCGGATATTGCTGGTTATGTCTATTTTGTTGTGGTATGTTAATCATACTCTTAAATGCCTCACATTCCGTTGAAAAATGATCCCCCGACACTCCACATAAATAACACTGCATCGCTTGTACTTGCCCAGGAGGGTTTTGAGTAGTTGTTTCCATGCGATTGATTTGTTGTAACTGCTGCTCTTCTGATTGTGAGAAGGAGTTTTCCACCTTTAATGCATTAATTTTACATCTCGCAACCGTGTCAAGCGCCATTTGAGAATTTTTTGCTATTTCAATAGCTTGTTCGAATGATTTCGGGTTCAATTTTAGTACGTCTCGTTGAATTTCTGGTAGAAGCGCCCCTACGAATTTTGAGAGTCTAAGCTTGTCAATTACCGCTTTCGTATCTTGCGAGATTTCCGTTTGCGAGGTGCCCAAATATTTATTCGAAGCCACGACAAGTCTATGTGCAAACATTTTGACTGATTCATTTTCTCTCATGTGACAGTTGGAGAAATCTAATTGGCACTGTCCCACATCTAATTCGTCCCGGAAAAAGTCCATGATTTTATCCCTAACCAGATCATAATTTTGGGAATTCATCAATTCTCTGTCTGACATAAGGTAGCGAAGCGCGTTCCCCCGTAATTTCGATTTCAATATCGTGAGTTTCTCGGAGTCTTTCCACTTTGCCAGTAAAGCCACTTCGTCAAATTGTCGAAAAAAAAATTTCGTCTCATCTTTATTACCCTCATAATTTGCTGTTAATAAAGCTAAACCATTTATTCTGCTGGCGCTCTCCATTTCAATGTTTTCCTGTGCCATTTTTTTATTAATTTGACTTCCGCTCGCACGCTGTTTAATTGTCTCGGCTCTGACTATATTAGCTGTAGTTGACCTCGTTTTGAAATTTGAAAGCGTCCTATTTCCACGAACCATATTCAATTATAAAAACAATTTCGCAAATCACTATCATTCTAATTTTACTTTCCATCAAATACCACTTATTCACTGAACAATATGCATTTCAAACTGAGTCCAAGGCACCATTTATATGCCGTGAGTATAGTGGTTAATTAACAAACGTCAGAGTTAATCTAAAGGAACTTAATTTCGTGCATAATTTAAAGCGTTGCAATAACTCAAAGTCGTAACTTGAAATGATATTTATTCATGAACAATAGGTATTTAGACAACACATTTCCTCAAAGCACGCTTAGTTAAGTCAGTGCTGACATCCATAGATTAAAAGCAAATAAACATATCATAAAGATATCATAGAACAACTAATAAATCATATTGACACTTTTGATTACTATACAGTATAAAAACTGGCTGAGCATTTGAATCAAGAAATTTCACTTACTGGCATATCAGGGTCAGGAAAATGGCGAATTCATGTGCATGAAATTGCGTCCGATAAAAATGCATCTCTCTCCCAGGAACCACCGCTTGACCGACTTGCTATCTCCCCAATTTCCTTCTGTCTCTTACGATCCCCCTCATAATTACATCAAAACTTCTCTCTCTACGCCATTGGAGCGGCTCGAATCCTTTATGGAATCGCCAACTCTTATTTGACCAATTGGCCAAACCCCTGTTTAAATATTCCCCCAAAAGCTTCGGACAGAAACTTAAGGGGCTATGCACTTGTTGCAGTTTTAAACAGACCCCTTAATACAATTTGCAAAATGTCTGTGGATATACAGCATGACATCATCCCATCAGAAGAGTTGAAATTTAAAGAAATCGTCATGGGAAACAAAGTCATCACCGCACTCGTAGACACAGGCAGTTCACTCAGTCTCATTCGAGACGACATAGCCAAAGAAATCATCAATGAATCCAAGCTTTCGAAACAAAGGAGAACGCTCTCAGGCTTAGGAAATTCCCAAGTCACAACGAAAGGATCTTTCGAAATGAGTTTCACCACCGACGGAGAAGAATTTTCTCTAACATGGCATGTAGTGCCACAATCACAGTTATCTTTCCAAGCAATTATCGGAATGGATGTTACAAATCAAGCTACGTTTACAACGTTCAGGAATGGTATGAAATTTCATAAAGATGAGCCCGCTGATTGGTTCATGCACATCTCCGAAACAAGTCCTAATGAAGAGATAGAGTTGGCCCACATAAGAGACATCAGGATACAGAACGAATTGAAGCAAGTTATCTCAACTTACAAGCCTGACAAAACTTTGTCAACAGACGTATCCATGCGAATCATCCTGAAAGACGACGTTCCAATCTACCAACCTGCGAGACGATTATCGAGTTCAGAAAAGTTAGAGGTCAATCAGCAAATCGACGAATGGCTAGAACAAGGAATCATCAGACCAAGCTCGTCAGACTACGCCAGTCCTATCGTACTAATGAAGAAAAAAGACGGTTCCACCCGCCTCTGTGTGGATTATAGGAAATTGAATAGAAAATTAGTCAAGGATCGATTTCCTTTACCTCTGATAGAAGATGTTCTAGACAAGCTACAAGATGCTCAAGTATATACTACACTCGACCTCAAGAATGGATTTTTTCATGTTGAAGTAGATGAAGAGAGCCGCAAGCTAACCTCTTTCATCATCCCCGATGGACAATTTGAGTTCAACAAAGTACCCTTTGGCTTAAGTACCAGTCCCAGTGTGTTTCAAAGGTACGTGTACCACATCTTCCGAGATCTAATGAGAAAAGGCATCGTAATAATCTATATGGATGATTTGGTAGTTCCCTCAAAGGATGAAGAAGAAGGTCTAAGAAACTTACAGTCAGTACTAGAAGTTGCATCAAAATACGGCTTGGAGATAAAATGGAAGAAATGTCAGTTCCTGCAACGGAAAATAGAATTTCTAGGACACATAGTGGAAAACGGTACAATACGACCATCGTTGGCTAAAACGCAAGCAGTAAAGAAATTTCCCGTACCCACAACCGTGAAGCAAGTACAAAGCTTTCTCAGTCTCACCGGCTATTTCCGCAAGTTCATACCAGAATACTCCAAAATAGCAAAGCCACTAAGCGACCTGACTTAGAAAGAAACTCCATTTGCGTTCAATCTACCTCAAGTCGAAGCGTTCGAAAAACTCAAGAAACTCCTTACAGAAAGTCCAGTCTTAAGTATCTTCAGGCAAGGTCAAAGGACAGAATTACACACTGATGCCAATTTACACGGCTATGGAGCTGTACTACTGCAAGAGTCCACCGACGGAAAGATGCATCCAGTCCAATACATGTCTAAAAAGACAATGCCAGCTGAAATGAAATACAGCAGCTACGAGCTTGAAGTGCTAGCTATTGTAAGCGCATTAAAGAAATTCCGCGTCTATCTTCTGGGAAACCATTTTAAAATAGTCACCGATTGTTCGGCATTCCAGAAGACTATGGATAAAAAAGATCTAGTTACTCGCATAGCTAGATGGGCATTATCCTTAGAAGAATTTGACTATCAGATCGAGCATCGACCTGGAGAAAGGATGAAACATGTAGATGCTCTGAGCAGAAATCCAGTCTTTATAATTGAGAGCGATACAGTCACAGCTAGATTGCGCAAAGCTCAAGCAGAAGATGAAAACATCAGTACTTTGAAGGCAGTCCTCAACAACAACGGGTCGTCAGAATTTTGTGAAAGAAACGGAATCCTCTACAAATTCGTAAATGGCCGCGAATTAATTGTAGCACCGAAGGACATGCAGACGGAATTAATCAAGCTCGCGCATGAGAAAGGACACTTTTCGACCTCTAAGACGGAAGACGTCATAAAACATGAATTCTTCATTCCAAATTTAAACGCCTTAGTCCGCAATGTCATCAACAACTGCGTCCCATGCATCTTAGCTAACAAGAAGAGCGGAAAGAAAGAAGGATTTCTAAATCCAATTCCAAAAGAAGACGTTCCCTTAAGTACGTATCACGTAGATTTTATTGGTCCAATGCCCTCAACCAACAAAAAATATCAGCACATATTGACTGTTGTTGACGCATTTACCAAATTCACATGGCTGTATCCAGTGAAGTGTACTTCCGCGGAAGATTTAATAGACAAAGTAAGGTTACAACAAAAAACATTCGGGAATCCCAAAAGAATACTCACAGATCGAGGATCAGCATTTACTTCGAAAGCCTTCACTGATTTTTGCACTGAAGAAGGAATTCAACACTTGCAAATTGCTACCGGAGTACCTCGAGGAAACGGTCAAGTAGAAAGGATCCATCGCACTCTAATACCTGTCTTAACCAAGTTATCGTTAGACGACTCGACAAAATGGTACAAATATGTCGACCAACTACAACGAATACTCAACAGCACGATTAATAGAAGTACCAAGTGGACACCTTTTGAACTCTTAACAGGTGTTACCATGAGGAATAAGGACGACTTGAAAATACGAGATCTACTCATGGAAGAGATAGAAGATGAGCTTCAGGAGCAAAGGAACTCACTGCGACAAGAAGCAAAGAGAAACATCCAAAAGATTCAAGCCGAAAACAAACGGACCTATAACAAGAAAGGCAAGAAAGCTCCGAACTATAGGGAAGGTGATTTGGTGCCAATCCAGCGAACGCAGTTCGGTTCTGGGTTAAAACTAAGACCCAAATTCCTAGGACCCTATAAAATTACAAAAGTTAAACCCAAAGATAGGTATGACGTACAAAAAATAGGTAACCAGGAAGGGCCTAACATAACTTCTACATCCGCTGATCTAATGAAATTTTATACTACTAAATAAATTAACATAAACACTCTTAAAAAAATACGTAAATATTGCCATAATTGTCTTTCGCCTAACGTCATTATTCTTCATTTTATATGTCATTGTTTGATTTTCAATTTACCATGCAACTCCACCCATAGCATAGGACCCAGCCACTGATGCAGTTCCTACCATCAAATAGACCTGATCCTGAACTTTTCGAACAATTACAAATGAACATTGTGATCGTCAACGAAATGTTTTCATTTTGTCTTAGTTTTATACTTTCTTTTACTTAAGTATTATCACATGTCTTGCCCATTTTCATGTGTTTCATCGATGAGGTCATCGATCTACAGGATGGCCGAATCTGTAGGATTTTTATTATCCCATATCAATTGTTTACGGTACATTTCAATTTCCTCTTGTAAAGACAGATGGCACTGCAAGACGATGTTTCTTTTTTTTTTTTGTTATTACGAATAAGTATTCGTACTCCGCGATTTTATTTTTTTAAGCTGAAGCACACCGGATCCCATTCGGGAACAAACACGCTGAACTCTGTCCGCCAATTTTGGGTGCACTCAACTCACTTCGCTAATTGGGTAATGTACTAATTAAACACTTAGTTTTCGTCGACTTGTGCTGCCATTTGGCTAGTAATATTTAATACTTTTCCCCCCTTTGTTTTATTTGAAAGTGATTGTGATGTTTCGTCCAATAAATTTAATTGTACTTTCTGTTTCTGATTTGGAAGTTTATTTCTCTTTTATTTCATTTTTGCTTCCCTAAATAAATCCCCTAGACATTTAAAAAACCGAACCACTAACCCCCACATATATATATATATATATATATATATATATATATATATATATATATATATATATATATATCTTAAGTACGAAATTGTATGCCACGTGAAGCCTAGAACAAATTACTTAATAAAAAGGAGCTCCAAATGGAACTTTTCAATTTGTTGTATACTGAAGGGACGAAGTCGACCTGATAGCTGCGAGGTTAGTCCTCTAACTTCGCATACCAAAGTTAGAATCCTGGGTTAGGCATGGGTGTTCGTTGTAGTTCAGAATCCACGTTGAGTTGTAAGTCCCAGGCTGGTTAGATTAGCCGTCATTGTGCATAAAAATAGGTCGATGAGCTTCCCACCAACTAACCAACCTGAAGTGCTAAAAACACTGGTATAAGCGTGCCGGGTTCGAATCCTGGGTTATGCAAATAACAGAGGTATGCAACCGACAGCCTAACGCGATGGGCTCAGTAACTTACATAAGATAACTGGTGTCTGGAACAGCAATAGCAGCTTATGAAGATTTAATTAAATTTTAATGCTTCGTTATAGTCGGCGCACAAAAGATGTGACCTACCATCTCCAAGGTAGTGATGGCATTTCGATTTTCGTGTGCAAACATTTCGCCATAGTACCATGAATATCAGATCTTCGGTAAAACTTTAAATCTCGGACATAGATGCGGCCTGAAGAATGCATTGAAAGAACCGGACTATTAATGATTGATGAGTATCCTTAAGCGAGGTAGCTATGCAACACTTCCTCAAAGTGCCGTAAATTTAAATGCTGGTGTATCAACAAGTGTCAGAATGGGAGCATTGATAATGTATTCCGGAGCGGAAGAGTCACTTGTGTAATGTTGTTGAATGCACACCAAAAAGCTTTAAGCCTCGTCTCGGTCCACCAATATCACCTTTTAGGTCATTGAATCCTGATAGAAACACTGCCTTTTCTGAAAAGTCTCCATTCTAAATGTATCAGCCGGATAGGCGTGTAGGGTATGGGACCACAACCGACTGGTTCCAGAAAAACTTTTCTGGCTTTAGACATTTCCAATGGTCGTCTAAATCTCCAGACATAAACCTTATTGAGAATACCTGGGATGCCTTGCAGTGAGACGTTCAGAAAAGATACCCACCACCTCGTACCCGTAGAGATTTGTGGACTAGGGTGGTACGAAAAAAAAAGTCATTTATGAAACGCTAGGTGAAAATTGTTGTTACATATCTTGATAAGAAAAACCGTAAAAAATAGTTTGTGAAAAATATACTATCTTCCGATTGCGCATTCACTTCAAAGTTTGGAGAAAATACAAAAGATAATTATTTTTCCTTAATTTTTAAATTTCTAAATGTTATATATTTGAAAGGGCTGTAGTTTGGAGTATGTAATGAAAGGATGGTATAACATAAGAAAACACTCTTCTATTAATTTTTAAAACGTATATTAATAATTAAAAATACTCAAAAGTAAAAAATTTTATTAAAAATAATGATTTTCCTGTAAAATGGATTCTAACATTATTTCTTACATTTTTTTAAACATGCTTTTATTCATTTGGTTAACTTTTATCTCGAGCATTATATCCTTGTGGTGTACTTTGAAGGAAACTTTTGTAGAAAAGTCGGGCATTATAAATCTTAAAAAAACAAACATATGTTGTCCTAACGACTTTGCCGTCAGCTCAACTCACTTTTTGTACTGTCTCTACTCAAGCGTTCCACAGCTTGTGAGTGACAAGGAAACGAGTTGAAGTTTGATTTAAGTGGTCCCCAGTAGCACAGAAAATCTGGCCAATTTCTTCAGACATATGTCAATCCAGTTGTGGAACGTTGTGAATCGGTCGTTGGAAACAATATTGGCAAATCTTGCCCAATTCTGGATAAAATATAGAAGAGGTTTTGAAATGTCGATGTACAGTTTTGAAAGTATTTATGAGAAGGATCTTTTGAAAAAAAAAAAAAAATGTGGTGGTTATGACTTGTTTGTTTGTTAAAAAATCGTGTATTTTGGAACTATACTAGGCCAGAATTGTCCAATCTTAAAGTCTTCCCCTGTTTCCTCCAGCTGTGCTACCTCGGGTGCGCCAGTCTTTACTAAGAACTGTCCGTGTGTTGCTTTCCTTAACAAAGGAATAGTCCTATTACAAGCATTCTAATTAATTATGTCCACATAATCAGTGGTAATGAAGTTAAGTTTGATTGCCTTGAAATGCCCGATTATATTTTTCAAGGAAAATTCTCGAAATTTCAGAACTCGATGCCCCAGTACTCTTACATATCTCCTTTCGTTGAAAATCATTGCCAAAATCAAATTTTTTGGGTAAGGGAAGGAAGTGTTTCATTCAGTAACCGAGTTTAACACTTCCAGTAAATATTCAGGGTGGTATCGATACAATTGTATTGCCTCATATTTAATCTTAGGTCCTTCAAAAAATTAACTTTTTTTTTTAAATTCAAAATTAATGTGGCACGTAACAATTTAAAATAAAAAATACCACTTGCTGGAGTTTATCCGATGGTTTACATTCACTCACATATAGTCTAAGTACTCTGTTTTCTGTTATTAGCCATCTGGAGTGTGAAAGGGGATTGAGTTTGCGAGCTGTCAAATCATTGGCCTGATCTAATCACTAAAAAAATATCAAAAAGATATAACTGATCTCTGCTCAGTACTTTTATCTCAACTTGAGGAATTGAACATTCAACACCACCACATTTTCAGTGTCTGATTCATAAAAAATCAGCCAGTGGAAATTTTTCACAGTTCTTTTTTTTTATGTTCTCACTGAAAGATGTTGGTCCTGTTGTAGTTTTATCTAAGTGATTAAATAAGCGATTGAATGATAGTTCATTGAAGTTTAGGAGGCATATATTCCAATGAAGTGGTTTCCCAACGTGCAATTTGATCTTTCAGGTTATTTACAACCAGTATTAATGGCAGTCCCAATCACAACCATGGGCGTCAATCACTTCCAATAGCAGCCTTGTGCTCTATGATCCAATGAATAAGCAGGACAGTTTTTGAGTTTTAAAGGAAGAGAAGGCACTTCGATAAAGGCCACCTAGATTGAAACCCATAAAAAACACAGTTTTCATCAATGGATCAAAAGTATGTTTGAACAATTATTATTGAATAATTACTAATTAGAATTTTCCAAATTCTATCTACTTCATTCCACACCATACAAATCAATGTACCTCGATAATTTAGTGATTGGTGTATTCTACAAATTGATGGAAAAAAGGTTTGTTTTGCATTTATTCAAAACATTGAAGTTAATAATTGAAGTAATTAAAACAATTTTTACAAAAGTATGTAATAAATAACGTTAATACTTTAATTTTTAATATATGTTGTAAAAATGCATATAATAATGTTTTAATGTGTTATACCACACTTTCACTACGCATTGCAAACTACTGCCTTTCAAATACATAACGTTTAGAAATTAAAAAAAAAAAAAAAAAAAAAAAAAATAGGAAAAAAAAGTTTTTTTTTTTTTTTTTGTTCTTCAAATTTTGAGGTGAAAGCGCAATCAGAAGATATATACATATATTTTTTAACAGGTTTTCTTATCAAGATGTATACATTTTTTTTCACCTAGTGCTTTTCAATATATATATATAATATATATATATATATATATATATATATATATATATATATATATATATATATATATATATATAACACTACCTTGGATGTTGACCGTTATATATAAGAAATCGTGGATGAGTAAAAAAAAATTTATTTCCATGAGAGGGGAGGAGACGGGATGCCGTTTGGCTAGCTCCAAGATTTGATTAGATCAAAACGCGTGGCAAAACTAAGTAGGAGATTTTATAGGTTTACTAGTGACGCTTGATTATTCAAGGCGCCTCCCGCTAACATAGGAAACTACTAGAGAATTTTAAATCGGAAATTGAATATTCCGAATGGGAATACATTACAACATACCCCCCCCCCTCCCCAAGACGGCAGCTATTCCGCCAAGAATGAGAAAATGTATAATATATATATATATATATATATATATATATTTAAAAAAAAAAAAAAAAAAAAAAAATGAATTTTGTCTTAATCAAATTTCGATTGTTTTCTAAAACATAGTTACATCACACAATGTAGAAATACTTGTTTGAAAAATGTTTCCTTGACAGAAGGATCATAACAGGAACAGATTTAAAATGCAACATTACACTCAAAGTAAAGGTTATAATACACTACGAATTTTTCAAAATTACGTTTGGCTTGCTCCAAGAGTTGATTATATTAAAAAAATATTATATATATATATATATATATATATATATATATATATATATATATATATATATATATATATATATATATATATATATATATATATATATATATATATATATATATATATATATATATATATATATATATATATATATATATATATATATATATATATATATATATAAATTTCGTAATATGAAATATAAGTTATTGAAAAACATGGAATTAGTTTTTAATTTTTTATTTCACTTCAATTAGTTATTTTCATTCACTTCGCATTCATTATTCATGCGCTTATGTTTACAGAATTTTGATATCTGTTACAACACTTATTTTTTAACCCTATACATAACTCCACATTATTATGTTACGCTTGTCTTTAACTCAAAGGCTAGTATACTAAAAATTAGTTTTATCATTCAAAAAGAAGAGGACCCCATTTATATTAATAAAGTTCAAGAGAAGAGTTTTCAATGAAAAAATTTGCTCTTCTGAAACCAGTTAAATTAATTTCTTAATATGAAATATAAGTTATTGGAAAACATTGAATTAGTTTTTTGTGATGTTATTTATAATTACGTACTTTTTCTTTATTCCAAGTTTTCAATTATATAGAGATACAGTTTTCCATAATTGCATAACTAAATTTGAAAAAAAAAAAAAAAAAAAAAAAAAAAATCGTTGTATATATAAAAAAAAAAAAAAAAAAAAAAACTATATCACTTTTTACTTTAATCTACAAATTTTAAGTCTTCAACTATTCGAAAAAAAACAACTAATATCTGAAATTTGAAGATTTTGTTTCTGCAACATATGTCGCCAAAACGATGAGTTCTATATATTACTTTCATATGAAAAGCTCATTTATTTTTTGATTTTTATCAATACCATAAAAAAATTAATTTAAAATTAAATTTACTTTCCGAGTAAAATGAAGAAAAAAATGGTTTCGATGTTTTAGGACGATTATTTGATAAAATGGATATTAATAAGAGATAAAAGCAAATTAACTTAGAATGGGAAAAAATGAACTGATTCATTAAGCGGTATTAATACGCAGCAATAAAATTTCTGACATTCAACAAATGTATTCATTTTTACGCATGATACATTTTTCATTTAAACATATTTGATTTTCTGCTAATGATTTTAAGATTGCCATTTTATAGAACATTTATTAAATTTATTGATTTAATAAACTATGCGGATGAATTTAAAATTACTGGATCATTATTAAATTTATTTGTATTATTCCAGTTTAGAATTATTTTTGATCAATGTCTCTTATTTTAAATGTATTTGTTATTGACAAGTTTTATACATCACTATTTTATCTCATCTCTTAATAATAGGAAAATATCGTCATTGGTCTCCTTTTCAATTTGAAACTAATAAATTAATAGTATATTTTATTTAAACGATAACGCAAAATTTCACTTCAAACATCAGTTCCGACTCTACATTGATTCATTTTCCTATAAAAAGGTATGTTAAAATTAATATTCATTCTTGCTTATCTAGCAATGATTAGACTCTTAAGATGGTTCGGTAGAACCTATACCATTAATGTTAAAAGACCAATTTTCTGTATACCTTTTCTACTTAACTAAAGACTACTTTTGAAATTTTTCCTGATTATAATTTTAGCCTTATTTTTTAAATCTGAGGTTAACATTAAGAAAGTAAGTTTGCTTGTTTTTTGGATAAAAAAAAATAAATTAAATGATAGAACACCAAAAACCTCTAAAAAGCATATTTTTTTAAGGCAAAATAATTTTTAAAAAATCCATAATCAACATTTTTCTTAAACGTTAACCTCAGATTTATATTTGATGTAAGGCAAATATAAGGTAAACATTTTATGAAGAAGCTAGTTGGTCATTCCTTCAAAAAGGTACATAAAAGTTTGAAATGTGAAATTTTGAGATTATGCAAAATTGTAGATTTGCAAACGTGTGCTTACGTTTTTTAAAACTAACTTTTCTGCGGAACTAGAAGGAGCACAGGCAAACGCTATATCTTAACAGAAGCAGAATAGTTAAAATTTAAAGATATTCAAAAATCACGAAATCGATAACTTTGAAATTTAAGACTGCTGAACCCCTTGATAAATACAGAAACTACTTTGATCCTTAGATACTTTACAGTTCAAAGGAAATACTAGAATCAACTTACGGCTCAATGCACATAGCCCATTTCTGCCATGCTCTTCTAATATGTCTTCTTATTTCATACAAGAATTCATTCCTCGATGACATATGTCTTAGTATAGATTTTTTGGAGTTTGATGTGATTGAGAAATAAATTCGATACAATTTTTTTAGTATATTAGTCAAACTTATCTTTTTAAGGTAATGCATGCTAATTATATCTGATAAATTAAATAATAAAAATCAAAACAAATTTAGCAAAACTAAAGAGAAGAGTCAAAGTAATTATACTTCACTACAGTTTTCTGCCTTTAAAAAAACTAAATTAAAAATGTAACTGAAAGGTTGTAATAAATTTTTAGTTTATTTTATCCAAAAAATGCCAGATCAAAAATTAAAAATTGGTATGGGAATTCTTTTTACAGATTCAAAACAAACTATTTCTTCATTTCTACAAATTTAAATTAAGATACATTGTTGAATTGCAATGAATTCCTGGCATAATCTTTTTATATACAATAAAAATGTAAAAAAAAAAAATACTCACAATGTAAAAATTGCACCCATATCATTAACTCGTATCGAAATAATTTTTTCTCTCACATCAAATATTTTGATTTAACCAGTCAATAAAAGTAGGTAAATATTATTTGCACTATCAGATAATATATAATAATAAAACAAAGATTATATTTGTCTGGCTGTTTGCAGCTCTGTGCTTTGTGGATTTAGGGAAAGCAACTTCCGTAACGGGTAGAGCTTTGAAATTTGAAATACACGTAGTTTTCTTTTGACAAACAAATAGTTAAAAATATACTTTTTTTTTTTTTTTTTTTTTTTTAATTATTACAGTTAAACAGATTTACTTAATATTTCTATATAAAATTACTTTCAACATGCATGGTATTCTGAAATTTTAAAAATTAGTAATTCGATCCTTCTAACTTTGCTTTTCACAAACAGTATGTTAAAATTTTAGTTAGTTTTCATTATTATTTCATTTTTTTTTTTTTATATATTTTTTTAAATTATTATTATTATTATTATTATTTTTTTTTATTTTTTTTTTTATTTTTTATAAAGTGATTTCTAATAAGCGAAAAGCTTTGAAAAGGTAAACATAAAAAGTTTTTTGTCTTATGGTGGGATCTTTAAAAGTGGACTGTAACTATTGATTTGCTTTTAATAATTGTGAAATAAAATCTTACCCATGCCTTGCAATTGTATTGGAAATTTATTAACCCATTAACGGTCATGAGATTGGGTGAAATTCTACAGTTGTTTTCCCTGCAATAAATTTTCAATTATATTTCTAAATCAAATACATAATTATTTTTTAATTATTTTTATTATTTTTAGATAGGGTATAAACTATCATCCTAATAAATATATTTAAAATATATTTTATTTTAAATGTTATATATAAATTTGAAAGTGTTGTGTATTGCTGGAAAAACTGGTGATCAAAGGACGTATATATACGTGAATGACCGTCAGTGGGTTAAACGACTTAAAGTCGCAGCACAACGAATTCTTCAGATTTGAATAAAATAAGATTCGGATTTTATTACAACATAGCAGCAAGTCACACTTTTTATTTGATTTCGATTCCTTACACACAGATAATCAGAATAGGAATGATTCCAGTTTATTTTATAAAAAGAATAAAGTTACAAAAAAAAAAAAAAAAAAAAAAAAAAAAAAGCTAAAAGAATGTCGGATAACAGCTGCCATCTGGTGTCGATTTCCAGTTTGAACATCCTAGCAGAAAGTAGCTCTGTGACTTTGGAAATAGGTCTCTTGATATCACCAACAGCAGTTTTTAAATGCACTACTCGAACGTGGCCATCTGTTCCCCGGAAGAAATGGACCGCACGTCCAAGTAGCCACTTGAGTGAGATAAGATTTGGATCATGAATGCCTACCAAATACCCAATTTCTAAATTCTGACGTTCGAGGCTCCAAGACTTGGTTCTTTGTTTAAGTTGATTCAGGTAATCCCGAGACCATCAGTCCCAGAATTCAGCTCGCATTTTTTTAATAAGTTTCCATCGGTCATTTAAGTTGATGGTGCTGCTTGAACTTTCAGGAATATCTATCAAAGAGGTGCCGATTATAAAGTGGCCTGGAGTAAGAACAGTTAATTCAGAGGGATCTGAGGACATAGGCCCTAATGGGCTAGAGTTTAAACACGCTACAATCTGACATAGAAAGGTTGATAGTTCCTCGAAGTTGAGAATCGCAGATTTTCTGGCCTTCTCTAATAAATTCTTCGCGCTTTTCACCTCTGACTCCTAGATGCCGCCGAAGTTTGGGGAATAAGGCGGGATAAAGTGTCAATTTGTCTCATGAAATAAGGAAAAATGTTGTATTTCCTCTGATTTCAATCTGTAGCAAAGTGTCTTAAGCTCATTAAAAAGTCTTATGAAGTTCTTTTCGTTATCTGAGAAGACATCTGATGGTATGCTTCTGCGGCTGACGAAAAGTCTCAAACACGCAAGGAGAGCTTGAGATGATAGGGATACTGCATCGAAGTGAACAGCATTAGTGTACATACAGAGGATAACACATAGGTATTACTTGATTCTTGTTTTATTTCTGCAAAGATTTTGGTTCACAAAAGTGAATTCCCATTTTTTAAAAGCAACGTGAGGGATTGATTCTTTCGAATGGAAAGTCGGCCATAATCTGCTGACAAGTTGTAGCATGCAACGTTTTGCAGAGGATACACTAATGCATTACTTGCCTCATCTTGGATCGGCCGTTAGTGAACCAGAACTTTTGTCTTATAAGAGATAACGTTAACTGAGAGCCAGCATGAAAATGTTTCTATTGATAATACACAATGATCAAATCAGTTGATCTGTTTCCTTCGTGAAGCAACATAGAATATTTTTGATCATTAGTCAGCTTTTGTTGTCTTAACTGCCTTCTACCATCTCTTAGAATGTGTGATTCGTCGAAGGAAACATTAAGAGTCAACAGGTTGCTTGACGTAGGCAACGGTGATTTCTGTTGAAGTAGTTTAATTTCTTTAAAAAAAATTTCTTGCCTTCAACAGTATATCAATGAGCAGTAGAGAAGAATTGATGTCATTCGCTGTAAGATGTTCAGTGCGACGTTCAGTAGGATTTCTGCTGTTGTGTATGAATCTTTCATAATAGCTGACGACATTTATCCATTTGGTATGGGATGAAAACTTGAGTAGGAAATCAGAAAGCTCCTTTTGTACGCCGGTATATACAAGCACCTCTTCAGCTTCATCAGAGAATGAATCTTGACTGAAAGGAGGGTATGAGGAATCATTCCACCGGACGAGCCATACCACCAAAGTACATGATGGAGTAGTTTTTCAGGAAGTATTGCTCTTGAAGCACAATCTGCCGGATTCCACTTTAATGAAATGTGATACCATTGAGCTTCTAGAACAAAATACTTGATTTTAACTACAGGATTGGATACAAATTTGTTACCTTTCAGTGGTGGGGAATAAACTCAACATAATGTAGTTTGCGACCCATACCAGAGGAGAACATCTTAAAGTTTAATTGGTAAGGAGTCCAATGTGAGCTGGGGCAGCAATAACGTTGCTGAAAGTTCGAGTCTTATCAATGTAACCATAACTAATGGAGGTACCTTCGTCTTCGCAGCTAATAGATGAGATGTATGTCCTTTAGAATGTAATTTTTTATTTGCATATTATGGATTGTTGTTCACCCATTTTGAAGTCATAAAAACAAGAACATACATGTTATTCTTAAGCTTAACTTCCATATTTCTTGATTTATAAATTGTTTATTTAAACAATTCATATTTAAAACACAACATTTCTTCATTTATTTGAGAAAAGTTATGTGTATTATATAATGCAGTTGTTGATGAATTGAATTGAAAACAACAATGAGGATTTCTGTATAATTATCTAACGATTTATGTCAAAATATTTGGATACAAACATATGTCTGTACTCTATTCAGAAAATGAATGACATAATCAACTATATAAATTATCTTACTACTTGGAAAGTTAGTTTCTTACATAAGTACCTTAGGAAGACATAAATTCGTGATATCCGAGATTTCAAAGGTTACTGAAATTGTCACGCTTCAGTTTAAACATTATACTGCATGATAGATGTCGTTTTATTCAAATTTTGAGAACCTATAATAAGGATTTCTTAACCCACAGGTGAAACACTCCTTGTGGGGGATCTGTACGTCATAGGTTGATATGAAAGAATGTATATGAATAGGTTTTATGAATATAGATTATATTGCAATAATTTTAATAATATAAATTTTCAGTAGTTAATGTGATTAAAAATGTATTTTTGTTTGTTTTAGTACGATTTTCTTCTGAAATTCTGAATTTACATATCACCTTTATTTAATAATTTTTAATTTACTGTGTAGGAAAATCAGTTTTACTTATTTTTTACCTAATTATTGACATTTTGAAATAAACATGTACACATTTAAAACCATATGCATATACTATAAACATACTTAATTAAAAATACACACGTATAATATTAAAGTATGCGTAGATTAAAATTTTCAAAAAGTGTTTGTTAATTAAATTATAAAAAAAATCTTCTTGTCCATTAAACTTAAACAACATTATATTTGATATTTTTATTTTTATGTTGCTCTTAGCATGAAATAAGACTATCTTGCATTATTATTTTTTTTTTAAATGCAATTTTGTTCTCTATTTTCTTTAATTACGACAAATAGCAGTTTTATTTATAATCTTTCATTTGCTTTGATGTTTAATCGAAGTATCAAGGCGGTTAGTAACTAAAACACGATGGTTTACCCCTTCACTCTTTTGGATTTTAATTCTATAGGCTATTTTTTATATTTAAACTAAACTAATTAACCAAGTTAAACATACTACTCTTCAGATATAAAAAATTCCTCAGTATATATATACATTTTTTATACATGAATTTCAAAAACTCAAAGGAAAACATAACTATGCAAACATTTTATCAAGTATCACTTATTTCAAAATTCGCATTTTCATGAATACGTTTTTAAATCTTTTCTACTTATTCAACCCCATTTAAGGCATTCAAATAATTTCATAAAATATCATTATTATTAGAAATTCTTTAAATGTATTTAACATTCAGATTAACATACTTTGTAACTTCATATGGATGTAGTTAGTAGAAAATCATCTAGCATTGTGTCCCAGACATGATCAAAAATACTTTAAGATTTTATCCAAAATAAAAACTATTATCTATCTGCATTTTTTGTATACTTTGTATATATTGTACATTTTAAACTTACTTGTATACTGTAAACGTACAGTAGGTATACAAATAAAATTAAACATCAGGGAATGGATATATTATAGTGTAGCTCTGTATCAGTAATAAATATTATGATTACAAGGGTATCTTAAACGGTTATTTTAAAACCTGCATCAACCGATGAATACTGATGAAGCGATGTTTATCACAAAGGAAACTTTAAGTGGTGATTACGCAAATAGTAATTTGAATATATATCCCCGGTCATGACACCTTAAGTGGAAAGACAAGTCGATGTTTGGATATAAGAAAAAAGTAAGCCTAAAGGCAATAAATCGTTTGTCACAGAAATACCAGATGCAGTGTCTAACTCAAATAATTTCACATAGAAAATATAGAAATGTAATGCAAGAGTGCTTAAATGTGTGGCACTTAAAAATTACCCCCGCAAAATATTACTATCCAATCGGTTTTAAAGGGGCGTGGAGCCTCCTTCCTATGACTCTTTGAAGAAACCAATTTAATCCACATTCCTTCTTCTACAGCCGATGAATTTCAAGTAAAGAAAGAGTGCCTAGACTTTAAAGAAGAAATGCCAATCCAAGATTCTCTTAAGATCCGATTCTTACTCTTATTTTAATCCTTGAACTCATCTTCGTTTTGGCTGACTCTCTTCACGCCAGGTAAAAATGGACGCTAGCCAAGCATGATTATTTTTTTATTTCCGACCGACAAATGGGTCGTGTAACTGTCGCTAAGTATCCGAAATGGGGTTCGTCAGAATCATGTTGCAAGCCTATAACCCAGTTTTATAGTAATTAAATAAGTTTTTTTTTCTTTCAACCAACTATTGTCGTCTTATAATTTTATATAACTTTTGTGTTAGGAGGTAATTTTGAATAAGATTAACCTGGATGAGGTAAAAATCTAATCTTTTGAATGCATCCTGCTTTTGAATTCCCTATCAAAAGGCTTTAACACATGTTTAATTGGCTAATGAGTTACATTTATGGCTATATTTTCCTTGTACAAGGTAAAAATTATCTTTTAAGGTCAAAATCAAAAGACAGTAATTTATAAATTTTTATCACGCAGATATTTTTTTTTTTTTATTTTTTTTTTGCAGTTAGGACTTTTGTTAATATACATGTCCTATTGCTTTTCATAATTTAAGTAATTGTCAGAATTTGTGATCGTACAAGTTCGTAAAAATATATCCATAAATTCAAGATGGACAAACAGTTAAGACTAAAATCATTTATTTCACTCCATTGTACTTAATGTCCTTAAATCTTTTTGTGTACTAGCTGCGTGGCCACACGTTGCGGAGACCCGTTATTGTGGACAGATCCCAGCTATTGACCCTTCGTGAACAGGCTAGCTTCGCTCTCTGAAAAGTTTATTGCTACGCAGCACAGGCTCGGTACGTTCCCTGAAATGTTTCTTGCCCCGTAAACATTAGATGGTTTCACTCTCTGAAAAGCTCATTACTACACATTTTCTTGCTCTCTTTACATGCAAAAAAAGATTCATGGTAGAGCAAACAAAAGCTCGCTTAGCTCGCTAATATATTCATTTCTAAGTGAACCCTTTCTATCTAGAAACAAAAAGAATATCCCTCGTTAATGTAATAATTTCCCCCTCTCACCTTATCTCTCTGAGAGTAGTTCAACACTTTGTTAGTGAAAAGCAAAATTAGAAGGTCAGAACGACTCATGTTTAAAATTTCAGAGTTATATGATTACTGAAATTCGTATTGCAAAGAAACTTTAATAAAAAAAAAAAAATAAAAAATATATATATATATATATATATATATATATATATATATATATATATATATATATATATTGTTGCCAAATGTACAATTAGAAGGTCGAAATGACTTAAACTAAAAATTTTAATGCACTACGCCTATTTGAAGTCCCTTAAAAACAATTTAAAAATTTCAAAAGATTAATTAAAAAATTAATTTTTACTTTATTAAAGGTTATTAATTAATTACGTAAAACAAGATTTAAAATTAATTTTAAATGATAATTAAAATTTTAACATTCCGTTTATCAAAAACACAATTAAAGGCGTTGTTACTTACGTTTAAAATTTCAAAGTACTGCGGCGGCGCGAGCTATTGGTGTAACATTTCAACTCCATCGGCGTTAGATGAGATGATGAGGTCTTGTGCGTTGCCTAGCAATAGTGAAATAACTTTCCTTTGCAAGCAGTTTTATTTATAACTTTATTCCATTAATATTTTCTTAGCATGTTGTATCTTTGGAGTTTATTTAGTTAATTAATGTCTAATAAATTTATGTTAAACTAAAATGAAGTCAGATTATTAAAACCAAGGATCACAACATCTCTAAGGTACTACGTATATTGGATGCCACTTTTTATAAAGCCACAAGGACAGAGCAACATACAAACAGACTTTTGGTTTAGATATTTTAGATAAACTTAAGGAGCAACCTGTAATTTTCCATACAGTTTAGAAAAATTATTAGGAAATAATGAAAGGAGTTAGACTAAAGTTGCTGGTGCTACGAAATGGTTGTATTGGGTAGTATGCGTGCATGAACTGAATCAGTTGACCTAAAACATTCTCACCTTTTTTACAGGAAAATATTTAGCGATATAAGAAATAGTCAAGTACTGGTATCAAATATACACGCCGGTGACCTCAGGAGAGAGTTAGGACTCCATTAACAATCATTCTTAAAAACTCAGAAATTCTTATAGATACCATTGGAGAAACGATTGGGATGTCAAAGCAAGGATTTAAATCAAATAAGTTAACAGGGGCATAAACAACATTTCCAGTAGAGGTTTTCAGAAGCAGTTAATATGTCCATCAAACAAAAAAATCTACACCAGAAGAACTAGTAGTGTGGAATAACGCACAACATTCATTTATACTATAATATTGATCATAGCATTAAAACTTATGGAGTTATTTACAATTTTCATACTTTCACTTATTTAAATAAAAATGGCCAATTTTACTATACATTTTTGTAGATAATTTTAACAAAGGCAAAACACCCCCGCCATAATAGTGAAATTGGCGATGTTATTTAATAGACAGTACATTGTCCTTTCTTGTGTTTGAAACAGAAAAAAAAACAAAAAAACAATCGTTGATGTGCGATTCTCGAAGGAAAAGAGCTCTGTGATCAAGACGCACGTTTTTCAACTTTTTTCGCTTTTATTGCAATTATACGGTAACGTCGCAAGTGAGGACGATTAAAATACCTTAAGAGGCATTAGCACAAAGAATTTGACCAAAATCGTTGGAGCCGTTGTTTAGCAATTGCTCAAAAACATGATTTTTTCATGATTTAAACCTTATGCGCATGCGTGATTTTGACAAAAAACTTAATGGGATGTCCCATGGCCACCACTAACCCGCACCCAAAATTTAAACGTCGTAGGTCAATTTGTTCGGGAGTTAGGCTGACCACATACATACAGACTCACAGACATAAATTATTTCTTGACTACTTTTTGAAATCAAGGTGTTCCAAAACGTGAAGAAATGCAAAAAAATCAATTTTTTTTACTGTACTTTCGTTACAATTTGTAAACTTGTGAGTAATTGAAGGTTAAATACTAGTTATGAAGTACATAAGAGAGTCAGTAAATCTATAAAACAAATAAGTCAAAACGAGCGAAAAAACATATCCCATAAAAGTAAAGCAGTTAATAAATCCACCCATTTAAATCAAATCGAAAATATCGAGTTGACCCTCTTTACCTGATGTATCACTATGGGACCAAATCTTCTAAACTGTCTTTTAGTCGTGGTATATGGTGCTCTAAAAACTGTGACATTAAACTTTTTCTAAACTGGAATAACTAAATACTGAAGAATATAAATATAAAATGGGTTTGAAAACGGCTGGGCAATATCGATTCAAATAAAGATAGAAAACAATTAAGTTTTCATTTACTATTAAAGTTTTTATTATTTAAAAAATAATGTTTCCTAATCAAATTAATCAAAAATTGTTTGTGCTTTTGAGTTTGTATTAAAATATTATTTAAAAAACAACATCAAAATGCTTTATGATTTCACCACGTTATTGCAAAGTGCGGCAACCTCCGAAAATGAAATAAAACTATATATCTCATTTAATATATAAAACCCAAGTTTTCAAATTATAAAGGCAATGCACATGAGATAATCTTTTTTCCAGTAACTCATTTCTTGAAGTTGTATCCTAATACTTTTTCCAGAAACTGTTTCAACAGCAATTTCTATAAAACAAAATCTCAAAATACAAATAAAATGAACGAAAAATATTAGGATGAGGAATATATTTGCCCGTGTCTCAGAAACTTTGATTGAACTATTTGTTAATGTCATGTGTACAAAATTCTCTACTAACGTGAAGGTACTGGCAAAAAACAGTTACTGTAGATGTGGTGTTTATAACCCCCACCATAACACGATTTAACCTCAATCAAATGTTTCCTCTGGGGTTACACAAAAAGTCGGGCGTATGCCACATCATCAACTTTTACAAGTTTGTGCAATCGCCGTCCCCTCCCCCCCAACGATAAATTTTATAATTTCGTATCTTATAATAAAAATACTAACTAGTAAGGAAATAATTTATACTTCCTAAAAGTAACATTGAACAAGGGGCAAAAATTGATTGTTATTGTAAGGAATATTCTGTGATTTGTTTTTTTTTTTACTTGGAAGTAAGAGATAAAGTAAAATAATACTTCAACATTATATCCATACACGTTTATTTAGATTTAAATAGTGCTTCAAAATGTGCATATTTTAATGAAATTAAATTAATAGAGAACTCTAAAATATATTATTTCTTAAATAGCTGTATTTATATGAAACGATAATAGAAATCTAATTTAAAAGAAAGTTCCTTCAAAGTTAAAAGTTGACCAACTTTAACAGTATTTGTTAATAAAAATGTTTATAACTTTAAAGAAAGTAGTATAATACATTTTTATAATACAGTAGCCCCTTTATATATCGCGCTTGTCGGAAGACAGGGGAAATGTGCAATATATCCGATTGTGCTATATAACCAACGATATGGTTAAATGTAAAAAAAAATAAAAAAAATAATAATAATAATAATAATAATAATAATTTATAAACACATGCACTTTATAAAAAAAACTTAGTGAAATTATTCAGAACAATAGAAAATAATCACTTAAATAATAAAGACAGTAGTTTCATTTACCTTGGTCTATTAAGTCCAAGCCATCGATATAGATAAACAACTGGATAGACTGCTCCGATTCCAATGCAAGGTGAAAAACACGCCGGTAGAAATATTTACTTTCCTGCCAATGGTGGGACGATTTCCTGAATCATGGTTACTTACTGTGTTGCATACAATTGCAACAATAGCTCAAATAGAGAAAATATAAACAGGAGTTTTCACCGGTAAGTAAAAAATAGTTATTCAAATATGTTAATGTATTTTTTTATTATTATTTATTTTTTAGAAATATCTAAAATGACACTTTTAACATTGATCGCTCGTGGTGAATCTCTTATATGGCAATACATATAAAAAAATAATCTATTTTAAATAATCTATTAATATTAATTGCGTAATCAGAACAAATATTATTATGATCTAGAATAAAACACTTGATTTATATTTATTTCTTGTTTTTATGCATTTTCAAGGGCACTTGGCAAAGGAATGGGAAATGAAATTAACTAGATATTTTGTTTTAGATATGTTTTATTTATTCTATGTTTTTATGCGTTTTCATGAACATTTAGTAATTGTATTAAAAAAAAGGATGAAATGGAAAGAGACACAATGACTCAAAATGCTATTGTTCTCTTGTAAATTTATTTATTAATGAAACTGTTGACTGCAAACGGCAAAGTTTATCAGTTTCTTTATTACTTAAGTATTTTTTTTTAAAACTAATGCCTGAAATTATTTAGTTTCGGTAAAGTTTTCTACATTTTTCTCACTTCAGAATAAATGGATCAAATATTTGTCTTTGACTTGCAATAAACAAGTTTCAAAACCATATTCGTAAGTTATATAACAATATTGAGTATGCAAAATTAATATAATAGTTTGCCTTTGAACGCAAAATCGAAGCGGCCCCTTGAAATTGTTCGCGTTAACCGAATTTCGTGTTAAACGAATAAATTAACGTTAAGTTTTAAGTACGGAGAACTGATGCTTTTACTTCGCATTAAACATGATTTTATGTTAAGCGATTTCGTGTTAAAAGGGTTTGACTGTAGTACAAATGAATTTGTATTTTGCAGTCTTATTATTATATATTATCACTAGTTTACTGTATTTCTCAATTATCTTTAATTTCTACTTCTAAAATAAATCTATTTTTAAAGTTTATTTTCATTAGTTTACTGTATTCTCATAACTTTTAGATAATAATTTATTTTTAAAACATTTAACTTAAGTAACTTAAAATTTTAAGAATTAAATTCAAATCAAAAAAGATGAAACACGTTTACAGATATCGACAGCAACTAATCTCAAATGATTGTTCCAAATATGCAAATCCTATACCTAGAATTATTTTGATCACTTATATTTATTGCTTAAACTATTTCCTTCAATTATATTTTTTGTTAATTTGCCAATTATCAAAAGTAACGAGAATGTACCATAAAGATCGAAGAAAATCCACATCGGCAATGCAAATTCCTCCATCCAAGCATCTCGCTACCGCGGTGGCAACGGCTTCGTTTCCCCAACGTTAAGCAGTCTATCCAGTTGTTTATCTATATCGATGGTCCAAGCACATACACATTTTTTCACATTTTGAGAAGTAAAAGAATAAAATCAAAAAATCAGAAAATAACATCGGATACACAGCAAAAACACTATAAATCCGAATATGCCGAGGCGCGTTAAAAGGAGGGCCGACTGTTGTATGATACGTTGATATGTATATATGTCAGATAAATAGTTTTTTCTTTCTTTTTTTTTTTACATTTGAAAACAGTAAATCACTTTTTCTCAGTGTCACTACATTTAAAGGTTAATATTATTTCTCTTTAGTAGTGTTTACTTTTTAGACGGATTGAGTGTTTATAAAAATGGGGAAGGGGATGGGGGGGGGTGGAATTCAAAAACTTTTAGAAGTGGGTGCACCAATGGATATTTTCTTGAAAAGTGACGCACTCCCCCTCTCCCCGGGCCTACCCACACTTCTATTACTGCCTTCCTGTCTAGACAGCTGTACATATAGGTGACTCGCTGTCTGAACGTTAAAAAGAAGTAAAAATGTGAGTTGTAGATTAATCGTCACGGGAAGACATACATGGCGACATTTGCTGAACTTTCTCACAGCCAGGTAGACAGAAATGAAAGGATTTATTGGGGTCCAGTTCTCAGACCACACACGATTCGATTATCTTGAGCAGGAAACACGAGAAATCTTCACGATAACTTAAAAACTTCAATGTTCCTTTCTTGATTCAGATCAAAAATAGGTGACGTGGCTGTATTGCATACTTGATATGGGATAAGTCGTATTGATATGTTATAATTTTAACCCAGCTTATGTCATTAAATGAGCTATTCAGATATGAATTCTTTATTATGGCAATTTAACGCTGAGTTAAATCTGATGTTTTTAGATACTATCGCACTATATTACTTTAAAGGTTTTCGGTAGGGAGAAATTATTAGGAATACAAATGTTGAACTAAATACTGTTATTCTAATCTTGTTTCATGACATTACATGCTGGTGTACTTGATAGAATACAAATGTATATTGTGGCCAATGAAGACATTTTTGAGCACAGACGCAAGCCCGTAGTCAGGATTTTTTTCGGGGGAGGGATGAATGGTCGAAGGTTTGATTAAATACATATAAAAAGTTTCACAAAAAAAGGAGAAGCGGTAAAACAAGATTTCACACAATTTCGGGGAGTTCCCCCCCCCCCCCCCTCCCCCAAGTACAGACGCCAAGTTTTTTTCAGCAATACATTTCTTGTTAACTGTTCATCTGTGTCTTTTATCTTTCCAATGTGCCACAATGAATGACACTGATTTCTCTAACATTTCCCATATGTTTAACACAATAAAAAGAAACCTAGTCTGTTTTCGTGGTTGGATGACCTGAAGGTTTTAATTATGTATTTTTATAGCTGCACCTTGGGGGAACTCAAATACTCATTTTTTAATTTTTTTTTTCATTTTCTGAGTGGATTTTTCAGATTCTCTGTTATTGTTTTTACTTTCTCTCTTGTTCGAATTTAACTTCTTATTTGCTTAGATAAGAAAAACTGTAAGAAAAAATAAGTGAATTTTAATTTAGGACACTTCCTTTTCAAGTCACGGATACTTCATACTTCCAAGAGCAAATATCACCACCAATTTTAGAGATAAATCCACGAACAAATGTTATGTACTTTTACCACGTGAATTGTTCACATTTTTATTATAATTTTTTTTCCAATCATTTGTAAATTTTGAATTTTTTTGTTGTTAAAACTTTCTGATTTCACTGCTAGAAGCGCTTTAAATTGGCCCCCAAAAAATTAGCTTATCCAATTTATTATTGGTAAACGTTACTTACCTGGCTATAGGAGGAGGTTTTTTTTTTCAAATTGAAAGTCTTAAAAGGAATGCACCGTTCAAATGCCTTTATTTAAATGAAGACCCTACATTTAGTTAATTTAACATATCAAATTTACCATTTCAAATATATATTAAGGATACGAAGCTTTATATTATTTCAAACAACATTTTATTAAAAATCCAAAAGTACAAGGAATTTTGTATGCATTTGATTTTGGAAACATTGCTTGGAGAGGTTCAATTAAAGCATTTAAAACGATTTTACCGATGGAATAATTATTAAGGGAAAAATGAAATTCATATCAAAATTTAAATAGATTCATGAAAGGCAAAAAATTCAATAGGCTTAAATAGCTCAATCTACGAATTGAATGTCATTCTCCTTTAGGCATCGATTAAATCAAGCAGTACTACGGATGACGAATATTTCAACGCAATGTTCTTGAAATTAACAACATCATGATGATTCCAAGCACCTATTTGTAACAGAACAAACACATATGTCTCCAAAGATCGATAATTTACTTATTGCATTTCTCTTTGAAGAATAATTAACCTTTCAATGATTTTCAATTCCTATGCCGCGAGACAATGAATCATCCAGTTAACAACTTCCACAGACTAATCAATTACAAAATCGAAGGAGTGTGCCACACACCAACTAAACCTGTGAACGTGGAAGGAATTGAATTTCTAGGCTGTTATTCATTGTTTAATGCTTGATGATCTGGATGTTTATTTAAAATGTGCCTCGATTAATTATAACACCAATTGCATGACGTTACAGATTTGAAATATTTTATTATGGTATAGCTTGGGCTATACATTGTTTTCATCACTATTTTTAAAGTCCATAACTTTCACAGCTTATTAATATAAATCACAAGTATTGCTTGGGAAAAGTATACATTTTATTTTAATTTTAAATTACAATCTCCATTAATTTAAAACCCTTTTTAGTGCCTTACTTTTTTTTTTAATATTACACTTTTAGCAAAGAAAAGATGTCATAATTCGATATATATACCTTTACAAAGACAATCCATATCTCAGATCGTTGTAACATATCGTTAAAACAGTTTAAAAAGAAAATGATTATAAGTAAAATGTAATATACCCTCTATGTAATTATTTATGAACTACAAAACTCTACTTTGACTTTGATTAAATTCTTTTATCGTAATTTTATTTTCATTGCACATATAAATGGCACCAAATTTGACAAATTGTTCAAAATCTTTATTTAAAAAGAAACTAAGGTAAACATACTTTTAAAAGTAGATTAAGGGCAACGAACTAAGCATAATGTATATTTTATCAATACGCGTGCTAAACTTGTTTTCCTTGACTTTGCGCTTTTGATATTTACTTTCTTTTCAAATAAGTATAGTAATCAGTAAACGACAGATTGAGTTCTATCTAATTAAATGTAAGATCTTTGTGAGGAGCATAAAACAACTGCTTTTTTCTGTGATATATCTGACTGCTAGTTACCGTAGTTTATTGTAATTATGTTCGAAATTATGTTTTGTAATTAATCTGAAAGGTTTTCTTTTATAAATAGTTCTCCATTTGTAAATAAGCATTGAATTGAATGAATAGATAACTAATATAAATCCAATTCTCATTATTATGTAAATTAAATTGTTAAATTTTAAAATGTGCTATATATGGTATACCTGAACACGAACTAAAATGTGGGTATAATCAAAATAACCAGTTTGAATAATTTTTTTTTGTCAAAAGCAAACTGGTAGTACTATAAATTGTACATTTTAAATAAATACGACAGATTATTAATTGATGATTTTAAAAAGCATTCATATGATGTAGTGAAACTACAAAATATGAAAGCAAAGACATATATTGTATAAACTTTCGTTGTGCTTTTATTGTAAATATAAGTTTTTTTAGACACAAAACTTTGATGTCTTTGATCTATTTAAAAGATGTTGAAAGTATTATTTTTTTTAAACTATCTTTAAAGGTATTCTATTATATGTACAATTATTAGTAGGTATTATATAAGGTTTTGGGATGTCTTCAATGTTCAATTTGTATCATTATATATGACAGGTAATATTTAGTACACATAAATAAACATAATTAATTACATAAGAAATGTTCAACCTAGTATGGCATTACCTCACAATAACGCCCATTGCAGTTGTTTGATAAGCATAACTGTTACTTTTAAGCTATTCAGATACTTTAGACTGTTTGTAGCAAATAAAAATTAATTTAGTAAACTGATGTAACGGAAATAAATGTGCATAAATGGGATTTATTTGTTATAAACTAAAATTCTAGTGATGCTTTAACATTAAATATTTACATAATGAGGTTCCTATAATTGTTTTTAGTTTAATTTATTCATTATTACATGAAAAATCTTCAACCATTCAGTACGAAATATGTCATTAAAGATTTACTTTTTTTACAAAACTATAAATTTTCAACTTTAGTAGTTTTTCAACCAGGAGATATCAGTAAAAATGTATTTCTGTTTTTAAACCAGAATATGAAGAACTTAAAAAAAGTATATAAATAAAAAAACAACAATATAATTAAAAGGAACTTTCTTAACTTGTACGTGTAAGGACAAAGTAAATATAATGATAAACAGTTTTAAAACTAAACTTAAGAACTTTTAATTTTAAGAATGATTTTTTATTGACCAACTCTGTTAAGGGGAGTTTAAACCTTTTGACGCCAACTAAAACAGCTTTTTTGCGTAATGCTCAATATGCTTTAAAATAAAATATACTTTATATTTTTAATTTTAATTTTTTATACGATACAATGCTTATTTTCTTCTTAAAAAACAATAATTATTTTAGACATAAATATATTTTTTTAAAAGTTATCAAGTGAAACGTAACGACGAAACATTTAGAATTTTTTTTTTTTTAACATAAATTAGGCACAAGATATTTTATTAAGTTTGTGGAATAAACTCAATATTAATATTGGAAATTAAAGCTAATTTATGGGTTTATTCTCTAAAGCAGAATTATTCTTTTATACAATATAAAAATATTTTTATGTAAAAAATAACTTTAAAATTTAAATTTTAAATATTTTTTCTAACTATAAAGGACATTTTATAAAAAACTTGTCATCAATATTCTTATTTCCTGCTTCAGAGAATGTAAAACTATCACGTGCATATAAATACATTTTTTTAACAATAATTTTTTTTTTAATATGGTGGGTAACTTATTTTCATAATTTTTTTTTCTAAATTTTCCATCATTACGTTTCACTTGATAACTTTTTAAAAAACATACGTATGCTTAAAATAATTAATGTTTTTCAAGAAGAAAATAAACATTATGCTGCATAAAAAATATCAATTAAAAATACCGAATACTTTTTATTTTAAAGCATATCGAAAATTAAGTAAGAAAAGTTCTTTTTGTTGTCTTCAAAAGGTTTAAACTCCCCTTAAATAAAGTGAAATAAATATTGTGACATTAACTACATAAATAAAATATAGATTTAGAACATATTGGAATGGTATGTATTTAAAAAAAAAAAAAATTATAAGTTTAAAATGTCACCAGTTGACTTTCACTTTTTCAACAACAAAATTTTTTCATTTCCGTTTAGATGCCAGTCTAGCTCTCTTACACTTTCTAGAAAACTTATTGGAGACGGAATACTAGAGAAAATTTGCATTCCCTCCAAGTATAGAAGTCAAATTAGCATTCTAAGGACGCATTTCAATTGACTTTGTAACGCAGACTTTAGCTTTTATCGGAAGAATCCACCCGGATTCAATTATACCCTCCTCCCCCCAACAAAATGGCGTCCACGAGACCAAATAACTTTCATTCAACAAAGAGGAGGATTGAATGACATCATTTATTTTGAACTGGGTCACGTGTCTCTCTTTTTAAACTCGAGAAGGCGGAAAATTTGGTCGCCAGAATGGCAGGAAATACCAAACTTAAACTTGATTATCCCGACTGTCAACATCATGACATGAGCCAGAGTTAACTTTGTTTGAACAAACGAGTGGGTTGTTGGCATTAAGAGAATGACTTTTGAGCGCTGTTAGAATCATGTTCGTATTATGTTGAGTCATGTAGATGTGAATTATAAGTTGGTCATGAAGTTTAATTTTATTATTAAATATTTTTTTATATAAGTTTCATGTATTGTTGTTTAATTCATCTATACTTGCGGTAATAATATTTAGTACAAGTCTAAAGAGTTGCCTTGTCTTAACGATTATCATACCCGTTATACTATCATGGAAGTTTTTTAATTCATGTGTGTAGCAGCTAGACTGATCAGGCACTGTCTTCTAAAATGACTTCTAAGAGGACTTTAATGATACATTTTATAGTTTTGAAAATTTTCTATATTGTTAGGAATTTTTATATATTTGTAAATATTTTGTAGTATTAATTATGAAAAAGGAAAATTTATGTACATTTCGCATAAGGCAGTGCAAGAATTTGTTTTCCTGCAATGTGTCTCTTAATGCTTGATAACGAGTTTTACAGAGATAACGCTGGGAAGCGAGTTGTACAAGGAGCAAGGCATTTAACATTATGGTAATGGCAATCTCGCCAAATTGGCGATGGTTTTGGCGACTAATTTTTGTCGCCACATTTGGCGAGAAATCACCAAATTCGCCAGACTTGGAGACCATTTAGCGACATTTTCGGTCCCCATGTACATGTATAGGACTTTTCGACTACGATCTGGAAAGGTCTCCGAATTTCTATCTCTAGAAGATTCACGAAGGTTTGACTTCCCTATATAAGGACGGCTAAGAGTAGAGTTAGTGGTTTTAGTTGACTAGTTAGGTGAGTCCGTTAGTTGACTGAAATTACTGAGTTGAGATACTGAGTTGGCTATCTCGCAGTGAGCATTCAGAGTAGTTCTAAAGCGAACTGTATTACATTGTCTTTTGCGGTGATTTGTAGCAGTTGTGAAGGTTTTTTTAACTGCTTTTTGAGCTCTATTGTTGTGTAAAGAGCTGTATTGAGTCTTCTAGAACGAGAAGTTCTTTAGTTTTAATAGAATCTGCGAAGAGTATATCGGAATAAATTTCTGCAAGTTTTGATCTGCTTTGGCTTCAAATCTTTCGAACCCATCCACGCAACAATATGTAAATTTATATATGTGAATCGAATTCTCTATATAAATTTCTTTATGGGGATCAAATTCTTTATGTAAATTTATAATATTGGATGTAGTTTTAAAGTTCAACGATTACCCGTTGCAAAACTATCTCTTTCCTTTGCTACCTCCTACCGGGTGCAGAAGGGTACGGTCCTCTATTCCACTTATTCTTAGTCTTAAAAGTGTCATAGGCGGCGTGTTTCCTTTATCGATATTTTACAAAACTTAATAAATGTGTTATTTATAATAGAATTTGAAATAATACTTTTGTGACACCATAGTTTTCATTTCTAGTACGTAGCAACACCTGTTCTTAGAAAGTCTTTAAATTATGTAGGGAGGAGTATAGGCAGACTTTCCCTTCTCACCATTTAAAAATATTTTATTGGAAATTTTGAACTTAGATTATATATTTTTTTATTTATATAGCATGTTGCGTGCAAATATTGCCACATTTGTAAATAACTCTGTAATGTAACCTATACACAATACAAAAAAAGATACTTTGTAAAGTTATACGAGGAAACACTTAAAAGCTCCCAACGACCATTTTCGCATTCCACCTTTATACTGGGTTAAAATGTACTATAAATCCACAACAACCCACCGCGAAGGTGTTTTTTAAATCGGAGCTCTTCCGCATTGGAACGCGATTTTGAAGAGATAAATCATTTTTAGATTCTCGCTTTTTGACAGTATTCTTTGAATTGGTCTTGGGATCCCTCTTTTTACGTTGGCATGTGTATGTGAAGAGTGTTCTTTAGTATTTCTGGCACATGTTCTGAAAACCTCTTTTCCATACTACTTTTAAGACGATATAGTGGATGAAGAATGTAGGTTCCCAAATGAATGCCCTACTCAATCCCCATCATATATACTTGTCTATTATTTATTTATAGCTTAAAAGTATTGACTTATTGCCATATTGTTTTAAAAAATAATTTTATAAAATTAATTTATACGTATATTGGTTGTGGTATCTTATTTAGTAGACGAATTGAAAGGTTTATGCAAAGACCGGGTAGACGACGACCTTCTTATGTTCCAGGAAAATGTGTTATAAGATGCATTGGTTAACACAGCACTGGTTAACGCAGCATTGGAAATATATATTTCTACAAAGAGAGAATTTTAACTGTTATAGAAAAAAAAAATATGTCGTGAAATAATACATTGCTGTAAAATCACTGCAAATAATTTGATATTTACGGTCTGAATATAGATGTGTAATATATTCTCAATTTCGAAAATTTTTTCGTCTACTTTCTATTAACTAATAGTCCTTTCTGAAATGTACTTAATATTTGGCTTGTATAGTTTCGTGATTGAATTCAAGGTTTTCGTATTTATCTTGGCTGAATAAAATAAGTAAAACTTATAAATGACTGGTTAACACAGCATTGTATTGATTATTTTTAAAAACATCAAGTACTTAAATTTCACTTAATAAATAACGTGTAATTTCTAAGCATCAGTATTGGCAAATTGATGTGCACTCATTTAATTATATGTACACACATAAATTAATAAATACACTTTAAATATTATACATAAATAAAAATAATTAATTTAGACATAATAAGTACACATTATACAATATTGATTAATCAGTAAGCATTGATTTATTCAAAAGTTCAATGTTGTAAAATTTAAGAGTTCACTTAACACTCCAAATTTAATGTGGGTAATTTTTATTTCTATTAAAACTATTAATTTCATGTATTATTATTTTTATAGTATATCTCAATAACTAAACATTTTAGAAATGATAAATAAATTTCCATCCAGAGCTCTACTATTCCAATTTACTTTATTTCTAGTGATGTTATTGCAATAGAAGCAAATAAATGAAAGTGAATTTACAATTTGATTTTTTTTTCTCTTAATATCACAATCATAAATTTTATTAAAAATATGGCAATGTTTTTTTTTTTCTACAAAGTAAACTCACACACACTAAGCTTATTCTTCAAATAAGCAACACTCAACACATAATCGATACTAGCAAAGAGAAAATGGATTTTGATTTCCTTTTTCCAATTCGCAACGTATTAAAATTCAATTTTTACATCAAATCTTATTACTTTGCTGCATCTGAAGTAATGGATAGTAACGTATTTCAGATTTCTATTTAGAACCAAGAAAGCGAATGGCTAAACATATTCCTTTCTGGTGTTGTTATTTTTGCCATCATACAACAATTGAAAATTAATATTTATTAAAGTGAATGCATTAAATTTTGAATATTTAATGCTTACATTAGTTTATTTGATTTTGTAATTTAATTCAGTGATTTACTTAAGGATTTGAAGTTGGTATTAATACTTTTGGATGTATTTACAACTGTAAAAGATGCTTCCTTTATTTCAATGATGTACATAAAATTGAATTATACATTCTGCAAAAAAATATTTTTTAATAATAAAAATGGATATTATTAGAGATAAGAAGAAACGTTATTGTTTTTTGAAAGAACGTTACCTAAATAAATAAAATTATTTCACATTAAGTTATTAATTCTGCTTACGATAAATAAATAATAATTTTAAGAGGAAACACATCTGAATTTTCATATAAAATATAAGTAGAGTCCCAAAAATATTGAAACGCGGTTTATTTATTTTTTTACATTTTATAGATAAGTGAGCAGTGAAAATTGCAAAATTGTTCACAATAAGGCATGAATCAGAACACGTTAATAAAAATACTCGTTAATTTTTAAAAAATTAAACTTTCTACATTTTTATAAGACCCCACTAGAAAAATTAGGTTAATTGTAAAGATTTTACTTTTAACACATTAACATAATTAAGAAAACCGCATTCCTACATCTTAAAAGTGAGTGAATTGTATCAAATTGAATGGAATAGTACAACAAAATAGAAATGAAAATCTGGAATATATTATAAAATTCTGAAAGGATTATTATATTTACTTTAAAACCATAAACCATGTTTTTATGTTCAGGATAGATTCGTGATGCAATGAATTCTTAAGTGTTTTTTATATATTAAGAGGAAAAAGTTGCATAGTATTTGTATACAAAGAAGTTAAATTCGAAAAATAATTTAAATTTAAAACTTCAAAATGCATGTTACGTATAATTATCCGTATAATTCAGTAATTGGTTTTAAAATTCATGGAAAGGATAATGAAAAAAAAATAAAAATCGAACAACGAAATCGACTTCTCATTGATTGTATTTCAAAAATTTTATTAAAAAAAATAAATATTAAAGCTAATATTAGCATTTAACGAGAAAACAAAGAAAACTCACAAAATACAAGGCCGGCCAAACGGTATGGTGGTTAGCGTGCTATCTTCTAGACCGCGAGGTTGCGGGTTCGAGTCCCGTGTTAGGCATGGGTGTTTGTAAATGTATGTTGGCTTGTCTAATGACGAAAGTTTCGGCGCATTATAGCCCTCGTGTTGCTGACGGTGCCAGATAATCTGAAAACAACCAACCACAAAATACAAGTGTATGCTTCCGCTTGTTCAATAAAATTAGTGCTTCAAAATTTTGTTGCTATCTTTATCCAAAATAATACTTTGTTTCTCATATTAACTTAAAGAAAAGAACGTTACCCAAATAATGATGAAACCATAATTTGGAGTGTACTTGAAAATACTTAATATTTCAATGAAATTCAAAGTTGTTTCCATTCACACTGGTTTACGGTACTTTTACAATTCCAATTCTCGTAAAGATAAAGGAGAAACCTAGGAAACCCATTAGGGTTAAACCATAAATAGCATTTACATTAGGTTCACGCTCACATTTCAGTTGAACTGAATGTTTTGCCCTAGAGGTCGGGCACCAAATAGAGTTGTAACCAAATCTTCTCATAACAATTATAGAAAACGAAATGTTAACAGAACATATTCTATACCGTTGTGGAAGTCTAAATGCGCTTCATTATGTGGATGTAGACTTGTAGAGTAGGAAAATTACGGAGCATGATGAGGAGGCGAGTTGCACGGGAACAGACATTTTAAGTGGCTGTAGATTAAGTAGTACTTCGCTGAAGTTTTATTAAATGTTAGTATGGTTTACAAAGTAATCGTAAAGTTGAGAATTAAGACTGCTTTTAAACATTTACAATTTGTATAAGAATTTAAATTCATTTTAAATAAATTTCGTTTGTGTTATTTGGCATTTAGAAACTCAGTAATATTTTAGTTAGCAAATGATTTTGCTGATTAATGCAATTCCTAACATCTAATCTTTTAAGAATTAGTTAATTTATTTAAATTATTGGTAGATTCCACAACTGTTTAAGCGCAACAACACCTATTTTTAAGACATACGACACTTTTTAAATTTGGACTTGTGATTAGTAAAAAATATTTTTTTAAGAACACTATACGAGTCTTTTGAGGTAACCTTGTATAATGCGAAACTACGAAGGTTATCAGAATATACTGTAATGAATTAACGGATAAAGTTAAATACTATATAATAATATTGATACAAAATCAATTAGTTTTGATAACCATTCGAATAATGGATATAATTTTCTGAAAGAAATTATGTATATGATATAACTATTCATACATAATAAACAACGACTAAACAATGTAGAAAATATAATTTTAAAGTAAAATGACATCTCTGTGTAGTTCAAAAATATTTAAAATACTTATTCAGTTTCTACTTTTTATTGGTGTATCATAACAATACATTAATTAACTTTTCTCTTTAAAATTATATTTAAATCATCATTTACCGAAGAACATTCAATTAGCATTAAATATCAGTAATAGTAACTTTTTTAAATAAAAGCAGTATTTTTATTTGCTGAATGAAAATGTAGGCTACTTTATAAATTATCAGATACACACAATGCCCTTTTCGGAAAACAGAATGTTTATTTCCACTTTATCTGTTTCAGAATTAATAAGTGTGCTTTTTCTAGTCAAATATTTACATAAACGAACATTAGAAAAATAAAACAGATAACAGTTACACGGATGGCTTAGAATTAGATAAAAAAAATCACAAATTGCATGTTTTTTTCATCATATTAAAGTGCACAAAAATTCACAAAAAGTGGAAAAACTAAACACTGTATTTTATTTGTCAAACTTTGTATGTATCTAGGAAAGCATTATTGTTTCACCGTCAAGTGCCAAGTTCCGCACCCAATGCCAAATCGACAGAACCTTGTGTTAAAGCTTTAGATTAATATTAGCTAGATTAGCTAAATCTAGTTTTCGACCTCTCACAATTCAGCTTCTACTATAGATAGAACACAGAGATTTTATTTCATCATCGTCTTGACGAAAAGTAACAAGAAACTGTTAACATTGAACGAAGAAACATGGTGACAAATAAATTAGAAAATCAGCGATATCATCTGAGTTTCATATTTTTCTGGTTGAGAAACAGTGGTCGAACTGGTCGAAGAAAAACTGGTCGAAATCTCACAATTCAGCTTCTACTGTAGATAGAACACAGAGATTTTATTTCATCATCGTCTTGACGAAAAGTAACAACAAACTGTTAACATTGAACGAAGAAACATGGTAACAAATAAATTAGAAAATCAGCGATATCATCTGAGTTTCATATTTTTCTAGTTGAGAATGGGGGAAATTCAAACATATCTACATCCAAAACCTTTAACCTTTTGGTGAGTTTTAGTCATTGTTTGTAAATATATATTTTTTTGTTTTTTTTTGTTTTTACTCAGCTGCTGCTTTCATTTACTCAGCTTTTGTCTTTGTACAGAAGATAGATACCCCTTTGAAAATGGGGTTACCTATCTTCAGGGAATAATCTCGGAAGAGATAAATTTTAACACGTGTAATTAATGAGAAAAACAGGTCTAGAGGATTCCGAGTATCCTTCTTTATCTCCATTCACAAAAGTTACTTTGATGCTTTAAGTTGCCCTATCAAAGCAGCGTACTGAGAAATAAGTAGAACTCAACTATATTTTCTTATAAATGGTATGGTTTTCAAAGCATCGTGAATACGTTTTACAACTGTGAATAAGATAAACACTGTAATTTTAAAACGCGATTTTAAAAATGAGATCAAAATGATTGTTTGGATTTTAACTACGACCTTTCTGATCACTTGTTTTTCATCTTAAGGACAACGCCACAAAGATCCATTTTTATCTTAAAATACTAGGAAACACATTTTTAAATTTTTAACCAAAACTCGTTTTGTTGATATGTTTTTAATGTATGGATTTATTTATAAACTTAATATTTCTGAAGTATTTAAAATATATAAATTAAGTCGTGTATAAAATTTTGAATAAATCATTACATATTTTTGTACTCAAGTTAAATCAGGTAAGTGTATTTTTTTATTTTTTTTATTTCGGAGTGATTTTTTTTTTGTGGTAGGAGTACCCCTATTTCCATTAAATTAACCGTTAGTAGGGTGGAGTAAAAAATATCTTTTTAGAAACATTTATCACAAGTCATCAAAAGTTGCCCTATGATACCAATAAATAATATATAATGCATTTTAAAAAGAACATATTAATATCTCAGGGTCTTAACCAGCAAATAAATATTTCATTTAAATCGGTAATTGTAAAAAAAGGAGTCATGTGTAGTTGAACAACTTTTTTTTACTGAACTTCTTTTTATGCTTTGCGAATTGCGTAATTTTCAATTTTTTATTCTGTAAACTTATTTATTACTTTTTCTCTTTCAAAAAAACTTTAAATAATAAGTTTCAACAAAATTTCAAATTCCGAAAATAAACTTTCAAGCTGAATTTTAGTTCGACTTAATTTATTGAGATATATGTGTTGCACTTTTCCACCAATCCTGGAAAACATTTCAAATGAGGAACTGAAGGAATTTATAATTGTGAAAGAAACTCTAGGGTCTAAATTGTATTACTTTCATATCCAAGCTGTAAAATGTCATAATAAATTAAAGACTGAAGCTTCGGATTCTATTCTTGGACCTGAAAATCGTGATGGATTTGTCAGAGCAAATGGAAAGTTACGATAAATTCGAAAAAAAAAAAATTACCACAAAACAATTTCAATGTTGCATTATTTTAGTTTCTTTATAATTAATTTGTCATTGTAACATTTTTATTATTACAAAATGTTTATTTATTTTAATGGTCTTAGAGTTAAGGCCCAGCAAAAAAATAAACATCGTAAAATTTTGATATCTCCAAATTGTTCTATATTTTTAGTGTTTCGTAAAGCACTCAAATTCTTTTTTAATTGTAAAAAAATTATGTAACTTTATTTGTGTTATAGAAAAATTGTGTCACTTCTTCAAGCCAACTTCAGTTAAATTTATTTTACTTAAATAGAAATGAACTAAGAAAAACCTCTATTGTATATACTCAATATCTTTATCTTAATCCTCATGTTCAGCGGTTTTTAAGACCCGCAAAATTTTGTTTAGTTGTAAAAAGTTGCATATTATTTTATTTGTGTAATAAAGGAATTGTGTTTCATCATTGCACCAGCATTTTTTTTTTTTTTTTTTTTTACTTAATTAAAATAGAACTTTGCAAAATATCATTAACAATATTCGATTTCTCCATCTTAATCCTTATTTTGCAGAATGATAGAGTCCTTAAGATTTATTTCAATTGTAAATATTTCTATATTGTTTTCATTTACCTTTTAAAGAAGTTGTGTTTTATCATTGTGGCTCTAAATTTCTTTACTTAATTAAAATAGAACTAAGCTAACCCCCAATAAATATTCGATTTCTCAATGTTAATCACTATTTTCAATATTCGGCTAAGCCGTAAAGATTAATTTTTATTATAAAAAGTTATACATTTTATTTGTTTTAGAATAGAACAACTTTAGAACACTATTGCTTTTCTTAAAAATAAAATATGTTTTTTTATATATTATTACGTCCCATCCTATACAGTTGGGGATGAACATATTTTGGCTTTAAATTAAAAATGAGAGACAAATCATCTCCATTCAATTTGGTGAAAAATATAATTTTAATTCCAAACTCTGGCTTTTATGACCTCATGTACTGATCCGAGTGATATTGATACTTCGGTCGCTAACAGTATCTCATCATGTTTCAGTCATTGTTCTCGAAACCATCAAGCGTATTGGACGGTAACGTAGTTGTTTGTGATGCCTCTTCGTGTCGGGAGCCACGGTGTAATTTTTCATTCTAATTCATCAACCGTATTTTATACTTCAAACGTAACAAGCTCGACCAAAAATAATTTGCATAATTAAAAAAAAAAAAAAAAAAAAAAACACTAGACGTTATAAATACAAGCTGAGAAAAAATGTTAGTTATAAAATATTTAAAAGCTTTTAGTTTCCGTTAATTAGATGTGTTTTACTATTATGTGGTATTAAATTTTGATTTTTGGAAGAGATCCTGAAGACAATCAGTACTTGGCAGGATAGAGTTAATGCTGTTTTCATTAAGTAAACTAAACTGTTAAGTACTGTTTGGGATTTGCATTCAATTATCTGAAATGAGATATTTTTATTAAAACTCTAGTATATCAAACTATATTTGCCTTCTTGGTATCTTCTTTACGAACACATTTTGTTTAATCGTGTGCAAAGTACCCATAATTAATAAAATATTACCGCTTGTCTACATTCATAACATTTCATAGCTTTTTAAAGCTGATAATTTTACTTGGAAGGTTGTTTTATTAACATCTAGTTAATTTGAGAAGATATTGGGAATAAGTAAGAAAAATTAAATTGAATTGAATGACAACTTGTTGAGTAGGTTAATTGAAACAATTGGTAGTGGACTTGGAAAAATTCCGATAAAAATACATATAAGCCTTCAAAATACTATTTCCTAGTATAATGTACCAGACAAAAAAGTTTTAATCTTAAAGTAGTACAATACAGATAATTTTTACTAGTTATTTATTAAAACATTAGAAAAACAAGATCTAAAAAGAACCCCTTAACCAAAATTAATTTTCCATGGTATTTATCATTATGAAACATCAACGATACTACTCTAAGTAATTTAAAACATTGAATGAGTTGAATGCGAACTCATTTATTTTATACAATCAATAACAACACCCGAATCGGCAGTTCACACGAACCACCTCCAATCAGAGAAAAACACCCTTAAATCACTCTGACTTATTTTGATCCCCATTGTCCAGTAAAAAGTACCCCAACAGAAGAGTCCGATGGTGGAGGGATCGATCCTTCTCAACCCCCTCCATCCTCAGTGGACCACTCCACAACCAGAGAGAAGAATCCGGCAAATCGCACGGCGTAAATACCGCGCGAACTTCGCAGCGGCAAGTCGCCGACCGGACGACGCGAGCGGCACCTGGGAAACTTTTCTGCCACGCGTATTGTCCTAGCGGGGAGAAGCAACTTTTACAGGGAGAAAAGTTGGACGTTGGATTGTGGTGGTTTGAGTAGTTGTTACAGAGTGCGGTTTTGAAAGGATTGTAGAAGAAGAATCTGAAATGTGGAATTTGTGCAATTGGAAGTGGTCAAGAAGTTGGATTAAAATCCCGATGATTGTTTTCTGTGGGCTTCTTGGATATGCTGGTTCTACAGGTAGGATAAATTATTTTTTGACAATGCATGAATCGTATTACTTTTGTTTATTTTTTGCCCTCTTTAAGTTTTTTAATTTTTCGAAAAACAGTCTTGTTTTGCCATAATTTTGTTAGGTAAGTTTATAAAATAAAATACTAAACAAAACATTATATGTTATATGATTTTAAATTAACTTTAACACTATATCTAAACATAAAATTGCTATATATCGAATACATTTACAAATAATTTTAAAAATACATTTTAAATACGTATAGCAACACTTAGATTTCCAGTATAATGCGATCCAAATAAAATGTAGTTATTCGTTTTACAAGCACAGATAACGTTTTTCAAAAAATTAATGAGTGCTCATTTTTACATCATATTAAAATTTTGCTGAAGTATAAAATACATTTATTTTTGTGTAATGAGTTACAACGGGTGATGATAATATATAACAACACATTAGAAACTAAATGTTTTTCATGAATGCGTATTTCGTTTATGTGCAAGAAGATTTTAACACAAATTTCTCTTAGCACTCATTTAGTAATTTTACACTTCTTTTTGGTTTATTTAGAACACATATTTAATGAAAAATAAAACAGGAACAATACATACCGAATCCAAATTTCATTATGATAAATATCACATTTAAAACCTAATAAATACAAATGGATTAAGAAGTACTTACTTTGTTACACAATATTTTTACAAATAAATGTATAATACAAATTGTGTAAACTTGTATTAACTTATATGGTAATAATAAGTGAAATAATGAATGTTTAATGAAACAAAGGAAATCGTACTCTAAAACTTATGCACTATTTAAAAAGGCTCATTAGTAACTAGTATTATAAATTGTTATAAAACATTAGTAACAATATTATCATAATATTTGAATTAAATAATATTTGTTTCTTTAAATTAAACATAAACCTTTATTTCAGTATTTAAATAGTATATCCATTACCTTGAACGATATATTTAATTATACTTTCATTTCTTCAAATTTTAAAAATAATAATACTTTTAATCCAATAAAATGTTTGTTTGGTAAAAAAATTTTAAATTTATATATTGATGATAACAATGCATAAAGTCAAGCATTTTTTTTTTTTAAATTCTAATATGATATGCCATTCGACTTAATTATTACGTGATTACAAAATGTTATTTATATCATAAGTAACCAATACTAAATTAAATATCTTTCAGTAATATACAATCTTATTTATGATATTATTTAATGAAAAATGTAGTTGAGCTATTTGAAAAATCTGCATACATATAAATGCTGCTATAAAAAATCAAGCGACATTAGTAAGTGTATAAAAATTATAACAAAAATGCATTCTATGAAGCAATAAAATTTACATTTGCAATGAAGAAAATGATTTAAAGGAAAGCTTTTGAGAGTTTTTGTAAAGTATAAAAACATTTTTGTTGATTTTTTTTAAAATTATAATTTAATTGTGGATTTAATTCAGGTAATAAAGTTTTATTCATTGTAAAAGAATATAAACTTTCGAGATAAAAGCTATTTAAATACGTAACTTACAGTATTAATAAGTTATACATATTTATACTTTTAAACCGAATTTTTATGTGCTACTGCAATAAACTCCCAAAATATTTTAAAGTTTATATTTTCTATCTTTTGTAAAAGAAAAGTGCGAAGTATATTCCTTTCACATCAAAAGTAATTTTTTCCGAAAAAAAAAAGCTGTTACACTACCTAAAGCTTTTACTCAACTTCGTTATTTCATCCTTATACTTTATAAATAACTCAAAGTTTCAAAACTTATAACAGAGTGCTCTATTATACAAGAAACCCTCGATTAAAGTATTGCTCCCTGTATCAAGAAAGAATCATATCTGTGAGAATTTTGAATTTTGTCTAAAATCGATGCATCATCCTCATGCGGCCGCAAAAATGACGCGCATAAAAATACACTTCGGTTTGAAGAGTTTCTTTAAAGATCGAGTTTCATCAAAAATGCCCAAGAAAATTGAATTTCGAAAACATCTTTGAGCACTTCAAAGTGAAATAACGCTCGAAGGTGTTTAGTTTGTAGATTAAATTTGAAACTGTATGTTCTGAGTTTGATGGATCACAGTGTTTCAACAGTGAAATGTAAATTTGAAAACTCTTAAATCCCCAATTTTGTGAATCTCCAAAAGATTGTTATTATAGAAGTTTTAGTTATGTAATATGAGTATTACATTATAAATAAGGTGGGGAGGAGATGTAAAAATAAGTATTCCAAAGAACCGAATCTTAATATGTCAATTTAAAAAATAAAACAGAAAAAAAAATAACAATATATTCAATATATATCCAGGAAAATTTAATTTTGTAGACATTTGTCAAATCATGACACTTTTTTTAAATATGTGCGTAATATAGTAAAATTATTATTATAATCTTTATAATTAGAACAATTGAAATATATGAATTTTTTTTTTTTAATTTTCAATTATTCTTTGTAATTAATATAACTGTAGAATTTTCTTAACACTATTATGTTTGTATTTTTAACATTAAGTTGCAATTATAAGGTGCATCTGACAATTCAACATACTGTATACGGCAATGATATTGACTTCTAAGTAATTTTTATTCCTATGTTAAACGGACTAAGTCATAAATATCTTTTCAGTGTTTAGTAAGCCACCACTCAAACACTGTGTGTGTTGTGTGTGTGTGCACGCGTGCGTGCGATAATTATTCAGGAGTAAATACAATGCATTACTATTTTATCTTTGTTAAGTAATTTTGAAATATAAATATTAATACGTTAAATTATTTTAGTTACAATTAAAAATTATTTTTATATAACCTTTTTTACCTTCTTATATGGTTCTTCAATAAAGTATTGATAGTCAGCGATGTATGTGGAAGAAGAAACTTTGTTTCTACAATAGCTGTTCAAAAAATTTGCGATATTATTTGTCACACACCCAACGTCTTATGTAATTTTAAAAATTTTCCTTCTTGCATAAAAAAACATATTTACTGCAAATTTTTTCTCAAACTTTGAAATCTGGTCCACGTGTTATTCAACATTAAATGTTTCTAACACATAAGGCTCAACCTTTGTAGATATGCATACTAAAGCGGCAGTATTTAATTTCTTGTGTGTTACACAGTGAATTGAATTATAATTATTGGGAGGAATCCCTAAGACAATCAGTATTGTCAGGGTAGAGCTTTTTTTTAAATTTATCTCATTTCATACGTTCATGCGTACTTATGAATTGTGCATGTTTTCATACGTACTTTTTACCCATTACACTGAATTGACATTAATCATTAATTCTATAAAAACTCTAGATAGCCAAGTATGGATTTCTAATGGATGTTCCTCAAAATAATCCCAATTGTGTTCATTAAAAAATAATAAGCGTGTTCTCTTTTCGGCAAAAGGAATTTCTAACTTTATTGTTTGATCATTTTACTTAGTGTTTTTTTACAATGTATAACTGTTTTTTGGGATATGTATATTCTTTTTTGCGTTACTAAATGAGTAAGATGGATGCTTTCGAATGAATAATCCTATCGTCTCTCGAAATGTAAAATGACGTAATGATGACGAAATGTAATGACAACTACGTTATAAAAACATACAACAGCATATATAACGATGAGATGTAGAAATATTGAGTTTGCTTTTAAAATCTGTTAATTTCTTGCAAGTAGTAATCATTCGTACTACACTAAGAAAAAAATTTTCGTAATTAAAAATATGTTCCTACTAATTTTAACTTGAGTATAAAAATTTGCAATTACATGCAATAATAGAAAGTAAATAAGACATAAAAAAAAACTTAAAAAAAATATTAAAAAAAAAAAAAAAAAAAAAAAAAAAAACTTGCTTTATATATGAGGCGTTGAGTAGGATGGACCGAAAAAAGAAATTTTGGAAGTTGAAAAAATAATAGTGCGGAAAAGTTGTATTTTGACATCAATGGTGAGTGTGCAAAATCTTACCAAAATCAAAAAATATCTTCCGGTGCCACAACGGACGTAAAGTTTCGAAAAAATATTCAAATTCTGTAATCAATGGGTTAATTTTAAAGATGTAAAAATTTTTGAAAGTGGAAATGCCATAAGGCGAAAAATATTGGTCTTAGGTACTGTAATAAGAGCAACAAATTTTAGTTCGATAAAGTAAAAGCTTTCATTATCACAAAGATTGTGAAAATGCCGAAAATATTGAAAAATGTATCACATTTATCCAGGCATTACTTGAAACGTTTCTAATTGATGCAATTCAATTTCTTAGCTAGATTCAATTTAACTATAATCTAAACATCTAAACTAATGTGCAATGTCCATAATGTTAAAATTTAACACATATGATGTCTTTGGTTTTGGTCTTTCTATTCTTCATAATTTTGCCACATGACTTGAGCCCGTTCATCAATAAACACGCATAGCAGTATATTTTCTGAATGAATAAATAATGTGCATTCCGGTGATTTACAGGATCGACAAGTTTTTTTCAATTCATTATTCAAATACCTTGAAAAAAGTATGCCATCCCAAACATGAAACCTTCGTCTTTGCGTGATAATTTGGTTTTGATACTAAACCAAATGCACTCATACACTTTTAGTAAGAATTTGCACAAAAAAGGTTTGATGTAGGTGATAGTGTTTCGTCATAAATGTGAAGAACTTAATTATAGTCGTGGTTAGCCATATTGAATGTGACCACCTACCGTTTTCATATTTTGACAAATCTATGCAGAAAATTAATCACTTGCTACATTTCTATCTAATATTTTTTATCAATGATACGACCCTTTACACTGACAGTCACGAATGTAAGTTCATATACTATTTTCTTGAATTGTTAAATTAATAGTTACTCACAGTATTCCAGACCTTGAAAAATACGATCGGAATATGTGTATGGACCCTTTGTATGCCCAAGTCCTCGGGTACATTTTTTAATGGAAGCATATTTACATGCATTTGGCACTTGAATCATTGTATGTGCCTTTCCATTTATTCTCTTCGAAATCGAAAAGTCCTCTTTTGTGATCAGTGATAAACGCATTTCCATCACATCCAACAGCTGTTAATTTTTTTTGTGATTATAAGTATTATTCTGTGAAGTAACTAATACTATTTTTTGTTTCAAACTGCTGAACCAGACTCAAGAATAACATGTTCAGTTTATTATAATTCAAGTTGTTGGACTAATAACGCATGTTTCTCAATAATTGTTCTATACTGTAATTCTTTCCTTTCCTTTTTTGGGTCTAAGTTCTAGCCTTGCGTCCATCAAAGTCTACTCAACAGTTTGAGGTTGAAATTTAATTATCTCTTACTACCTTTCTCTTTCCTAAGTTTGTTTTTGTCTATCACTTTACATGAATCTTCTTATGTTATAATGCCCAAGTCTTCTAGCGCAAGTACTACTATAGCAGCTGCAGCTCTGTTTGACAATCCGAATATATCAGGTGTAATTGCTAATGTTGGTAAACTGAATGGTAATTTGTGAAGTGCCCTCTTATAAAGTCGAATGAATATGTCTTCTGAAATATATAATTATATTTAGAATGGTAAACGGATGCACAATAGCCACCCATGTTTTTTAATGGATGATGTCAAACATGCAGTTTCATTTGGTTCTCAAGACATTTTTTATGTTAGTCTTTTTGTTGCCATAATTTCTATGATACCATCGTGCGAACAGGGTCTTTATTATGAACTGATTACTTTAGGCATATACATAGTAGATAGGGCCCCCGCTGATGAATGTTGGGGATATTTAAATACTAATGACAATGTTAAATACCGTATTGATTAAATTATTGTTAAGATATTAATATTTTAATAATTAATGAGTTATCAAAATATATTATCATATTTTATTTCATTGATCAAGTGCACTGCACAGATTCATTGATAGTCACAACAATTTACATTTTTTTAGGCATTTGGGCCCTAAGCCGTATCTTGTAGGCGTTAGGAAGAGAGATAAGCCTTGTGAACGAATACTTCTCTGGTCAGTAAGAAAAGTTTATTCTTTTGCAGGTATCCGCCGTGATTTCTTGCAACTACTGGCTAAGAATTCACACTTGCATGAAAATATGCTCGTTTTATCAATATTTTGAGTAAATTCACGGATCTTGTGGCAATGGAAGCTATTACTTTATCGAACTGAACACTTTTATACTTATTACAGTACCCTAGAACAACTTTTTTTTGAACTCTAACGTTTCCATTTTTATAAATTTTTAAATCCTTAAAACTAACCGATCAAATACTAATTTTGACTCTTTTTTCAAAACTTTACTTTCGTTGTGACATTGGATGATATTTTTTTATTTTGGTAAGATTTTGCACATGTCAAAAGACAACTTTTACGCTTTATTACTTTTTGGATTTCAGAAACTAAATTTTTCATCCAACCCTAGCGTTTAGCTCTAAAAAGAATCATCCTGCGTTTTGTTCTTTTTTCTACCCCACTTTTTACAAACCATTAATGCCATAACGGACCAAGTTGGCCATTAAATGTACCACATTTGGTCCATTCAAATAAATTCGGTTCATTAAATAATGAATTTAAGTGTTAGTAATAATAAATTTAAATATTCACAATAACTAATTTATATGTTTTATAAAATTTCCTTTGACAGTAACATTAAACTCACAATTTATTGTTTCAATTACTTTATTTTATTTTATTTATTTTTCTAAGCAAATGTGATTTAACTCAGGTGAATGCTAAATGTGTTCTTGAAACCTACATAAATTAGTTAAAAATTATAATGTACTAAAAATTAGTTTAAAACCCACTGACGGTCATGGGAATGGGTGAAATTCCCTAGTTGTTTTCCCTGCAATAATTTTTAATTATATTTCTAATTCAATAACATAATTTTTTTTAATTTTTTTTTATTTATTTTGTTTTAGATAGGTTATAGACTATCAGCCTAACAAAAATATCTAAAAAATATTTTATTTTCAATTTTATTCATAAATTTAAAAATGTTGTGTATTGCTGGAAAAAATGGGGTTCCTTTGAAGTATATATACGTGCATGACCGTCAATGGGTTAAGTAATTTTGAAAGCAAAGTAATTACTTATGTTCTATCAATGCGAATATTTTCTAGATGCTTCTCACAATTTTAGACATTACACATATTTTAGTCACAACAAAATGAGTCTAAAAATCATTTATACCTTAAAATACAATTTATATAATTAAGAGTCAATTGAAGGATCGTGGGGAAAATATTTTTAATGCATACGATTTAAAGTAAAACACCACTTAGTTTATTATCTTTTAGAAAAAAGTTTGAATAATTTTAATTTGTCTAATTTCATGCAGACCGACGTTTTTTTCCACAAAAAATGATAAATACTGTTAAATATAACCTCTTGCACACAATATAGTACTAAAATTTTAATTTCATAGAATCATTTACAAACATGGTTTTATAAAAAGTCGTGTTTTCTTTTTAGACCATTTCAAAGAAATTCTGAACAATTTAAAACACTCTGACTCACTTCATTTATAATTTATTTTATAAAAAATGTTAATTCAGACAGAAGTGTAAAAAAATAGTAACATTAAGAAATAAAAATTAATTAAACTCTCAGACGACTTTTAGTTGTTAAAAGTAAACACAATAGCAATTTTAAAACTAATTAGAAGCTTTACAAGGTTTAAATTAGATTTTTTCTTGTAGAGAACGGTAATTTTTCTTCGGCAGAATTAAAATTGCAATTTGTTTGTAGATTATATTTTTTATATTCTTAATCTTACAATCTGGTTTAATTCACAGTTCAAGAATTTAATTATAACCAGTAAAGATTAAAAATGAAATATGTAGTCTAGGGCTATTTTTTCATTAAGTAAACAAAGTCTCCTTTTTGCAGAAGTTTATTCATTCTCCGCAAACAACGATTATAAAGTATTTTGAGCAACGCTATATCATCATCATGCATTCAAAAGTAGCTTAATATTCATCCCATGTGTGTTTAAGGTCGAAATTATCCCTTCAAGTATTTAATTACCCCCAAATGAGCGCTAAATGCGGTGTTCATTATCACCCATGTATTTATATCATTTTTAAACTTCATTTGGCGAGCGTAGCCCAAGGCTTTTTCTCCCCAAGAGCTGAAGTAAGTTGGAACTTGGCGATTCGATCCAGGAATTAATCTTTTAAAGATTTCTCCAGGGTAACTGAATGGATTGGAGAACCATCTCAAGTTACGCCTTCGAAATGGGAGAGGGATAGTTTTTGAATTCAGGGGAAGGTAGAATTGATGACTGGCAGACGTTTTCATTGGTTTCAAATCTTTTCTAAATTTGTAAAAATGTTGACACAGTTAACTCCTTTCATGTGTCTATTAAATTAAATTCTCTTTTGTTTTAGTTCAGAGAAACTTCTTTAAAAAAAAAAAAAAATTAAAAAAAAAAAAAAAAAAAACAGAGAATGAAAAAAAGTCTAATTGTTATAGCAACTGTCACAAACTAGGGATGTGAAAATAGCTCCACATTTATTACACTGTAATACTGGTCATTACATCTAAATTTGACACGGAATAGTCGTATTACCATTTTCATATTTTAATTCATTTAAAAAATGACCAGTTTGACGATATTTTTGGTGACAATTCGTACATAAACTAAAAATTTGCAAAATGGCAAATTTGACGTTTATTCAAACGAAATTTCACCAAGTTGACTAGTTTGAGCGACGAATATGGCAATAAAATGTATCTATAAAATCCATGTTCTAATCGGATTATTTACAACCAAGATGTGATTTTCCCGTAGAAATACTTAAGAAACCTTCTTCTAGTTGAGTTTTGACATTTAGTTTTTCAATATCCTTTTGAATTTTAACCCAAAGTAATATATAGAATATTTCTGTTGTTTTTCTATATAAAGTATTGAGCACATAAAGCATTAACTTTAAAATTGCTTATTCACTTCAGATTACCATTTTCAGTATTTCCAAACGTAACATTGCGTAAAGACGAAGTATGGTATGAAAACTCGGATCCTTCAATTATTACCTTAAGCATCGGTAGAATTTGTAATTTTTTTCTGAAAATGTTTACATAAGACATTCAGAGCTTATGTACAAGTTTCACACTACTTTTACATAATGTAAAGGCACACATAACGTTATACACTTAAAACAAAATACCATTGCATCTTGGTTAATATTGTAAATCTAATTGCATGCACTATTTAGTGAGCCTTAAATAAACTGCAAATAAACAATTAATAATTTTTATTTTAGGTCCTTTTACTTTTGTCATTTACTAATGTAACTATAGTCTTACGTTATTAAAGGTTAAAAGTGATATAGTATAACGTAAATATGGTCTTTACTAATGTAGTTTCAATCTAAATTCATTTCGATAGTAATCAGTCCTAAAATAAACTATACGGTAAACTATGACTCGAACCTCTTTATTGAAAACTTCAAATATATTTTAAAAACGTTATTTTGCAATAAAATCAACACATTTAGTTTTCCTTTATTTTAAGTAAATAAAACTTCTATTGATTTTTTTTTTTTTTTTTTTTTTTTGAAAAACGACCCATTTTTTATAAAATAAATAAAGTTTATGCATTGTATTGAATGTTACACAGATTTATGTTTCAAGATTCTGAGAAAACTAGCGCAAGAATTCTCAGGTTTTGAATACATGAGATTTGTTTTGTGAAGAAATGGCAACCCATTTGTTGTTGTGTAGACATGACAAATCTCTGCGCTTTCAAAAAACAACTTAAAGTGTTTTTTGGAACTCCTTTTATCTTTTCAGACTAAACTGGTCGAAAACGTTCGAAGAATCAATCGATTTCTTTTATTGAATTCAAATTCTTCTGTATTTTCAAATACAAGTATTGAATAGTGGCTTGCCATTCACATCTGCTGTGGAAAATAGAAAAATACTTTAATATACTTTGTATCTACAAAAAAAAAAAAAAAAATAATAATATAGGAACATGAGGATTTTTATGTTTCTAATAAATATATAAACGTACCGGGAAGCAAAACTAATCTATAGTTAAACATAGCAAGTTTAAAAAAAAGTGCTTTATCTGTGTCAGAAACAAGAAAACAGAGATAAAAATTTACCTATCCTAGTAAAAATTTTTTCCAGATATTCCTATTCAAATTGCCTTGTGACTTGATTTGTCACTATCAGAAGAATAATCAAATCAAAGTTTTGCTGCACTTTTTTTAATCCTACCTCCTCAAATTTAATATTCTTGAAATCTAGTTTTGTCGTATTTCCCAATATTTCGAAGGTTTTCGGTTCAACCTGTATTACACATAAACACATATATTTACTTAAAGGCTGAGTAGTTTAAGCAAGACTTTTATAAGTGGGCGATTTTCTGAATTACACATGGGATATGTTTGATCTTTTCTATTTACAAACATATTAGAATTGTAAAATTATGATATGTCTACTAGTAATGTTTTATATATATATACATAATATTAGTTGATAACAAACTTATATAGACAAATAATTTAATTTTGTCAAATATGCATTTCTAACATTTGACGTACTGGATATGATGGTGGTTTATAAATGCATATTTTATCTATCAAAACAATTATTTTTCTTATTTAAAAATTTTCCTCTCCAAATCTTTTATAAAAAAAAACAACATACTTTCTACATTCCTCATAGTTTTGCAATTCTAATTTTTTACGAGTAGAAAAAGAGTGCAAAATGTCCCCTGTGTCATCCAGCGAGGTTATTTAGTATGCATACTAAATAATCACCTCGCTTTTGTAGGGAAATATTCAGGAAAGGATAGAAATACAACTTCTTTAATTTAACTTTAATCTTCAGGGTGTTTATAATTCAAGTAACTTGCAAAAATCTGAGTAAAAAACCACTGGTCTGAATGACTTGACATTTTATCTCTATATTCTAAAAGAAGGTATGGCATAAGAAAAAGTAACTATTTAGGTGTCTTTCTTCATATAACTTTTCCCCTTTTTTTGCGTATATTCAGGTCAAATTTTTGATCATTTGTACGAGAGTTTCTTTTATGGCAGCTGTTTGACACCCTGCTTTAAATCACCATGGAAAGTGCTATAATTAAAGTTTGAATTTCAAAAAGCTGTTAAAAAGTATTGGTAAGAATGATTTGAAATTTTATCTGTAAATTCTCAAAGGGGATACGGTATTCGGAATAAAAAATAACTATTTCAAACAAATTTGGTTTGGATTGGTAATTCTTACAGAAACCCTTTTTCCGAAATTAACAAAATACCATTGTGCTAGGTATGGGTCTTTTTTTAAATTTGTAAAGTTTAATATTTTGTAAATGGGAGGATATGCAAAAGTACAAAAAAAAATATAATGTGGCATACCATTCTTACAATAACACTTTTTTTATGAAAACAAATGCATAAAACGATTGAAGAGGGTTATTATTTGAAAACATTTGAAAAATCAAAATTGGCATAAAATGTAGAAAGAAAAGGTGGACAGCCCATAACACATATTTTATAAGTGAAAAATCATTTAACAAATCCGTGTAAAATCTTAGTTTTCAGATCATTTATTGAAAGATATTTGTTTAGACGCTTATGTAACTATTCTAAATTTCCATAAGTATAATTGCTTTAGTTTCCTTTATTAGTCAGTTTTTTTGCCTAGACTAATCTTTAAACTCTTACTGTAACAGCCAAAAAAAGGCTTTACTCAAATTAAATTGCTATTTAGCAAAAAGTAGCTAACAGGTTAAGGATCTTGAAACATCACTAAAATCTGTTTTAAAAAAAATGTAACCAATTTTACATTGTAATTACATTAAAAAAGGTTTTGAACCATGTTCCTAAGTATCATTACAATACATGACATACTCATTGATAAATTATGTATAATAGTACAAGAGCATCAAAATGCAACTACCCGTCAAATAGTCATTACGTTGAAAACAAATCCCATTCCATATACATGAAAAAGATGATATTTAAAAAGACAATTGTCCTAATGACTTCTTCAGAGATTATGAATTAAAGATGAATTGCAGTGTTTTTGCAATTTTTCTGACAGTCTCAAGCAATTGTGCTTAAGGATATGTTCTAAATTACCGAAATGGGAAGTTTTTCTCGAATGAGTATCATCACGGACGTTGACAAGTCATGTAGCCAGAAACAAGTTTATTCAATATTAAGAATTACATTTTACTAAGCTTTGAGTTCCCAGTCTTGTTACTAAAGACGCAAATCGAGTACGTGAATCTTTATCTAATTGCCTTTAGACACGTTAATTTTGGCAGGTTAACAACTTTCAGATGATTAAAATTTTATCATGGCTGAAATTCACTTGATAAAGTGTATTTTTTTTTTTTTTTTTGGAGAATTTCGGAATGTAAATCCAGGCAATATCTTGGAGAACGCATATCTAGGAAGAACACATGCACAACATCGGTCAAAAACATTTAGATATTCTAGTAAATAAACAATCACTGTATCTAAAATTGAATTACGAAAGTCAAATTTAATTATTCCGCGTAAAATGTGTGAAAATCGTTTGTAAATATAAACTATGTGTAAAAAATATATACATTGTGCCCAATACCAATTTAACAATATACAAATATTAATGGTTAAAGTTTTTTTTTTTTTTTTTTTTAAATTTATGTACATGGTACATAAATGTAATGCACACTTGCAGTTCACAATGCTGAAGTAAGTAAAGCTTATAAATTAACTAGTATTTTAGTAACAATTTAATGTATTTTTTATTGTTAGTAATTTTAATTATTCTACAGAAAATTAAATTTAGATGAAATATTATTTAATATTTTATACGTTCATAAATATCTTCAGACATGTATAAGTTTGTGTTAAGTAAAAGTTATGTTATATTAATCTTTAAAAATAGTAACAAATCATGTTTATGTAATATATGCTATTTTAAAATAAAATTTTGACCCATGGAATATACTTAATACACAAGGAACGATTGCACAAGTGCTTGGACCACAACTGGTTCATGTGTCATCTACATGTCTTAGTCTTCGAAATTCTCGTAGAGCCTCCACAACATTAAACTGTTTAGTGTAATGCAGTTTTACCAGAAAAGCACGTTGAGATAAGGTAGGTCGCATATCACCAGCAGTTAATGAAAGAATTGCTGTCGAACGTCCTCTTTTTTCTTTTTAATGGGAATGCATTGTATGCATTCGAATTTTGCATAACTGCGATCTCAATATGTAAATCTCTTCATACGTACTTAAAAGCAGCCCAAAATCTCAACTATCGGCAACTTTTGGCACTATTTTTTTTTTTTTTAATTCATGTCCCCATACCTTCAACAGTTTTTACATAAAATATGGTTTCATTTCGTTCATTAGTTTTAGCTGCAGATGACGCCAAACAGGGAAAGTTATTATTAGACAAGAAATTCAGTTATTTTTTAGCATTCATTACTTATAATAACTTTGTTTTTATACTTTTAGCTCATTTAAAATATTATTATTATTATTATTTAATGGTTTTACCTCTCCTACTTTTATAATACATTAAATGATTAGTATTTCTAAAGAGTTTAAAAATAATCTTGGTTATTACCTTTTTAAATGTGCAACAAATAATCAGGGTTCAAACAAAAGCATATATTTCTAAAATCCACCAGTGAATTCAATTACAAAAAATTAGGAAATGTACGTTTTGAGAAGATTTTAAGAGTATTTTGAGAGCAGTGCAGAATTTTTAACAAAATGTCATGCAAAGTTGCGAAAATATATCAATTGGAGTAAACATATGTACAAACAGAAATTTATCATTTTTTGTTCGGACACCTCAAATAATTACATGAAAACATATTTTTACTAATACAAAAAGTTTTAAGTGCTGAAAATCCTCTTTCGCGAGAAATAAATCCAAGAAAAGTTTAAAAAAACAACATAAATTTTTTGAAGGGCTTAAGAATGCGGCTCTTGCTTTGTCAAAAAGAGAGAAATGGAAAGTGGTTCTTTCTATCTCCTGGCAAGTTCCTGAAACCGGAACAAAGTCAAGTGTGACCGGTTCGAACCAGATTTCCGACAGGAACTTAGCTGTCCTCTACTTGTGACTTCCTCCAGGCATGTATGCCAGTTTAAAAAAATGGAGTAGTTTCGTCTACTGCTTCTGATTTAAAAGAAAATTTCCCATTTTGTTGGTTCAGCAGATTTGTCACGCATCTCTGTAAAAGTAGTAATTTTTTTTCCCCATATGATAACCATACTATCGTATAACATAATGTTAAAGATACTGTTATTTCTTTTAACAGATTAAAAACTATTCAGCATTATTATGAAATGATAAAAATTTTACTGCTTTGGTTAAGATACTTTGTATGGATTAGAATTTATAGATTATAATTGTTAATTTATTTGTACTATAAAGGTCCACAGTAACTTAGCTTGTTTAATAAATATTGATCCAAATTGTGTTAAAGAGACATTAACACTTAATATCATGTATTCATTTATCGTTTAAAATTTAAAGATTTTTATTTAAAATGATGAGAAATGCAGAAAAAAACAATAAAATATTTAAATTTAACACATATTATAAAGTATTATTGGTTAGTGACATTTCATATTTTAAAAGAAAATGGATTGTTCTAATATTAATTGTTTTAAATATAATAAAGAAGTCTTTTATTAATTCACAGTCATTTTCATAATTTTTCTTTAGCGTATATGGGTGAACTTTTTTAAAGAGACCGAAATGAGACTCTATAATTTAAGAATTAAGAGTAACGTTATTAGTTATCTAATGTTAAAATCTACAACATGGATAAATCTAAAATAACATTTCACTATATACGGACCTATGTTTATTGTAATTTATTTTATAGTTTTATTTAAAATTATGTTTTGTGAAAATTACAAGTACTTATTTGTTGGTACTATTTGATTTGTTGTTTGGAAACCAAATTATCTTCGATTGTATTTACTTTATCTTTCAGTATAGAGGTTATGCAGTGTGTCAATGAAATATGTGAAGTATATAATATTTTACGCATCCATTTTGAAAAACAATTGCTGAATTAAGTTCAGAAAATAAAATGTAACTGTATTTTGTCGTTAAATAATCATTATAAATTATTACAACCACTTAGGATTCTCCCAAAAGATATTTTTATAGATGATAAATCTATACTTTTACCTTTGAATTAATAAGCTTAAATACTATACTACGTATACTTACAAGGTTATCCATTGAAAATTAGGACCCCCTATTGCCAATAATGTCAGTTCATTAACATAAATGTCACTGCACAGTCAAAATTGTTTAGTTTTATGAATACAACTAAATATTGCAATAATTACACTTCTTAGTAGTGTTTTGAAGCACAGTTTGTGAAGAAATCTAACATTAATTACTAATTCATTACTGTGCAAGTTTTTCTTTTATTCTTGCAATGCAGTAAGACAGTTGGTGCACTGCATAAAGTAATATTTAAAAAAAAATCGGGATATAATGATTTAAAGCAGAGAATTGTTACTTTAGAGTGTTTCCTAATTTTATTTTTGCAGTAAACTTAATATTTTTAAAGCAGCCTTTAATAGTTTTTTACAGTTTTCACATTTGAAGTATAAAGCTATTTTGAAATGAAAATTTTTTTACTTATTAAAAAAATCTAAATCTATCGGACTCATGTTTATGAGTAAAATTTAGCATTGTCTTCTCTATTTCTTTATTGCTGATCTGACTACTTTCCTTTCATACAGTTTTATTATTATTTTTGACTTTTTACTGTTCTTTTCATCCATATCCACTTTCAATTTGAAGGGAAAAAGCTTATTAGGTTTAAGTATATAAAGTTCTCCTATCAATGAAAAGGTATGTTAAAAGAAAACTAACTACTTACTAACAGGAGCACCATTTGCCAATTTTCAATTTTCTTAAAAGTAATAGGAAAATAACAATTTAGTGAGAGGTTTTATAAAATAAAATGGCTATCGTGTCTTTAAAAATTTAATATGAGATGCACACAATACAATAATGCATTAAAAGTGCATGAATATGGCCTTATTTTCTTACTCAGTTACTAAAATAAATATGTCAAATTTTAAAGAAAGAAAAAAAAAATTATAAAAAAAATATTTTCTTTAAAATCACTTTAATTTTGACAACACTAATAATAAATGGTTTTATGTCTCTGAAATTATAAGGTTTTCAATAAGTTCTCTAGCAAGAAGATTCAATCCGATGACATTTAGTCTCCCGGTCAGTCGTAAGATGTTGGCCAAGTAATATAATGTGAAGAAAAACTTATTGCGGGTTGCCAAATACAGAAACATGTTTTCGTTTTAGTTAATCTTAGTAAATTAGATGATAATAGGAATAAAACAGAAAAAAAAATCCTTAGAATATTAATAGATATATTTTTAAAGAAAGACTTCTGCCCATTGGCAAGTCTTGCTTGCGATTTCTCACTGACATTTCTCACTTGATACTTCTCTCGACAACAGCGCATTCTTCTGGTCAGTTCGAAAAATAAACAATAGGATAAAAGAAGACCAGTTAACAGAAAAATCTGTGGCATTCAGAAAACGTCAAAATTAATTATATTTTAACTTGAAAGAGTTAGAAAACATATTAAAAATATTTTTTAAAGTTATAAGGATGTTAAATTATTATTTTCTAGTTGATATAGTATTATACTATCTAAAGTTTCTCAACATTAAGTTTTTCGACACGCCACCCAATCAACATTTCACATATAAAAATAAAAAACATATTTTCTTATTGTTTGAAACAACATTTTGGAAGAAAACTTGGCATTTTACGTGATTATGAAAAAAAATAGTGCTTTGAAAGATTGTTTCAATATGTTTAAAGAGCAGTCGATAACATTAGGCCGTTTTTAATTTAATTGCTTACTTGATATCTCAGACATTATTAAAAATATTATAAAATAACATATTTTTTTAAAAATGTAGTTTTTTCTGCTTTAATTACTCAATTATTATAATCCTGTTTGGCATTAGATGATTTCTACGTTATACTACTTGAACCATTTAATTTCATCAGAGCAACTGCAAAATAAAACACGCTATAATAGCTATAACATTGGAATTTCCATTCCGTAGTACTCATTCACAATGTTCCTAATTAATTAACTCTTGACTACAATCTATCGGCTGCAGATACACATTAATTATACACTCAATAACATCACCAGTTGGAAATCATCCTCCCAGCTTTAACACTCTCAAAAGCGAATCTTCTCGGATTCAACAGGCTATTAAATCACTTTGTGACCTGTACTCCTCAAAGCTATTTCTAATTAGAACGTCGATTACCTACGATTTACACTGATTGTCAGAAGGTCAGGTATCCAAATCGGTTGCAGGCACTTGACGATAAATTCTCTATAACGCGCCTATATGACTTCTCATTAAAGCAGTACCAGATTGTGTCCTACACTATTTCAAGTAAGACAATGTGAGACAACTTGTGTATTTTTAATACCATAAGTGTATTTATTCATAACATATGATGAACACGAATAAATACAGATTAATATAAGAAAATGATTTCAAATGAAAATATAGGTTTTTGTGTGGCATAGAAAATAATATAAATGCTAATTACTTATTTGGGGAAAATAAATAAAAAAGGTATTTAACCATTATCAATATTGTAATTATTGATAATTTGACTTAAAAAACTAAATGAAAGTTTTTTATGTTTAAAAATAAATTTTTTATGTTTGAAAATAATTTTTTTATTTCAAATCAATGTAGAGGAATTCAAAAAAATAAAATTTCTTTCATTACCTTAGTTTCATTTTATAAATATGTTCCTAAAAACATATTTATCTTTAAAAATGTTACTTTCTAGTTATTGAAGTTATAAAAAAATTCATTTGAATAAAGAAATATCGATACTAAAAATGTATCTCACACATATCTTACCAGATAACAAGAATTAGTAGATATGTAGCGTCAAATCTGTCAGGCTTCAAGATCATACTATAGTAGCATCATGAAAATTATGCATGTTTCAGTAGAAATAAATCGTATCAAGTCACGTTACAATAAATCTGTAGCCCAGAAGGAAAGCGCACTAAGTCACAAAAAGCAAATTTTACAGGAAAGCCAAATGAATTTTACAGTTATGATCCTTTCTCTCTTTTGTTATGATGGATCATAGGGCTTTTCAAAAACGTCTAAATCGGTTATTATTTAACCTAGGACATAGAGCTTCATTCCACTAGAAAGAGCGAAAAGTGTTTTGTAAGATAGTACCAAAACCTAAATTTCCAAAAATTTCGGATACAGAAATGGACTGTTGAATACAGATATGTTTACTATTAAGTAGGCATATTTATTATATAGTAAGCAATTAAAAACCTTTTTACTTTAATTATATACATTTAAACTGCATAAATCTTTTTGTGCTTTTTGTATTTACGAAAAAGTTAAATGAAAGTTCGTGAAACTCCTATGTATACTTAGTAGAGATATTAAAAGAATTATTAAAAAAAAAAAAAAATATATAAGTTTTATTTTTTGGTAAATGTGAAAATTATAATTTAAAGATCATTTTGCAAATATTTAATTGTTACCCACCAATACATGCGTTTTTAAAACTAATCACAAGTTATCTTAGAGGATGTAAGGTTTCTGAATAAATAATGCGGTTGCATTTGTTTATTATGCTAGATTCCAGCCAGGGGATAACAAACGGCCTTTATAATTTTGTAAACTTTGTTGCACGAGAGAGTATTTTAATTAAAAAAAAAAAGCAATGAAATGTATTTGGATTGTATCGTTTTCCGTTTTCGAAAAATAAAGTAAAGTGGCGGTTCATTGAGAACTGGATGTGGTTTCTTGAATTTTATTTTTCTAACATAAGCAAAAGGCAACGACACAAATTTGTGCGGGAAAACCGATTTCGATAGAAGGGGAGAAATGTTTGCTATTAAAGGAAGCAAGAAAGAAGATTTAAGACGGGTGTTGGAAGAAATGGGTGAAACACCAAATGCTACCGCGAAAGTAGTAAACTTGCGGAAGGATATTGAGAGCAAGCAACGCTATATTGAAGATCCGGAATTTTGGGAAGAGTTTTTGATTACAATAATAGAAGAACGGAAAGCTGCTGAAAGTGAGAAACAAAGAGAAAAACATAGAGAACATGAACTGCAGATGGGGCGATTGCTGCAAGGACAAAGGACAAGTAACGACGGTGGGGTGAGTGATTATACTAATATAATTAGCAATGAAGGAGAGAGAAGTTCGATTGAAAGTTTTGTTAAAAGTATTCATGTACTCACAATGCCGGTTCCGGCAAAAGCAGAAAATTGGGTATTATTCTTTCAATCACTAGAACGTGCATTTGAAACCAAAAAGGTACCACCTGAATTTCGCTCAGAACTTTTGATTACCTTATTAGGTGAGAAGGCGTTGAATGTACTGACTTATCTCAAAGGAGAAGATATTAAGGATTATGATTATGTGAAGGAAATGGTGTTGCGAGAATACGAACCGTCTCCACAAGCGTGTTTGCAGAACTTTACAGAGGCTAGGCGATATGCTAATGAAACGTTCTTTCAATTTGCATCAAGGTTAAATGCTTTGTGGTTGTACTATTGTGAAAGGAAAAAAGCACAAGAGTTGCAGACTGTAAATGATTTAATAGTTTCAGATCAACTTTTTAAAACGCTAGACCCAGAAATGGCAGCGTTCATTAGGATTCAGCAAGGAGAGAATTGGTTTAAACCTTTAAAGTTAGGTAAGGAGTGTGACATCTTCTTTGAGTCAAGGGGGAAGTCATTAATGGGTGGTGGAAATCAATATCACATGAACAGAAATCGTAATAAGGTGAATTTTGAGAGTAATAGTATAAGATACAGCCCACCATTGCATCGTAGGAGCAGTTATAGAAGTGAAGATTTCAGAGGAACAAGACCACAAGCATGCTTTATATGTGGACGAACATCACACCTAGCCATGAATTGTTTTCAGAAATGTGGCAATGACAGGGGATCACAATATGAGAGTAAAAGAAGCGATACAGAAGAAGATAAATAAGCCAGTACGGAAGTAGTTACAGCAAAAGTCGGTGGGGAATTAGTGTCAATAAAATCAAAGCAAACAAGCAGAAGACTAAAAATAGTACCGGTGAATATAGTGAAGATTAAATATGAGCAAAGGATATTGGAAGCAATACTGGATTCAGGAACACAGATTACAGTTTTTAGAGAAGACTTGTTGCAAGAACAAAATGGTGGAGTTAAAGGAAAAATTCGGTTGCAACCTGCATTTGGCGAAACAAAAGAAGCAAATCTAGCAGAAATCAAAATTAGTTTAGCAGAAGAAGGTGTGGGATGTATCACTCCAACTATCACAGCTTTGGTGGCAACGTGTAAAAATTTGAATACTGACGTTTTGCTAGATATGGAAACTTATGGAATGAATCAAGCCAAAACTTATACGACTGGGCGCCCAGTATATATGACGGAATTAGATGTAGAGGATATAACTGATGAGGAAGCAAATGAGGTAGACTCCTTAAAAGAACAGATATGTTCCGAAGAAGAAAGAGGACAAGAATTTAGGAATGGTACGGATGGAAGACAAAAAGGGAAAGAAGTTAAAAGTGAAGCTGAGAACTTCAGAAAAGAACAGCTATCGTGTGCAACATTAGTGAAAGAATGGAGGTTTGCAAGACAAGGAAAAGGCAGATTTCTAGTTGTGGGAGGTTTATTGTACCATAACGAAAAGATTATGGGGCAGCAGGTACAACAGTTGGTGTTGTCTCTAGCTAGACGGAAAGCATTTCTAGGGATAGCTCATGAATCAGTGTTTGGTGCACATTTAGGAGCAAAGAAAACGGCAGAAAGAATTAAATTCTCATTTTATTGGCCAAACATGTGTAAAGAGATAAAGGAACATTGTAGTTCCTGTCATAGTTGTCAGATACGGAAAGTGATTCTCTCTACTGATAGAATACCTATAGCTTCGGTAAATCGTCCTGAACTTCCATTTCAAGTAGTGAATGTCGATTTAATAGGTCCAATCGATCCAGCATCATTGAGAGGACACATATATGTGCTCTGCCTGGTAGACCAACAATCGAGGTGGCCAGAGGCAGTCCCATTAACATCTCTGACGGCAAAGACGACTTGTGCAGCCCATTTACAAATATTTTGCGGGACGGGCGTGCCAGAGGCAATTGTCTTAGATAATGCTACAAACTTTACATCAAAATTGACTAAAGAATTTCTGGAGAAGATGGGAGCTTGCCCACGTTTTTGCACTCCAGGGCATCCGGAAAGTAACGGGGTAGTAGAAAGATGGAATCAAACATTCAAGAATATGCTACACCATGTAATTCGAGAAAATAAGCGAGACTGGGATCGTCATATTCCTTTCCTATTATGGGCTTATAGAGACGTTCCAAATTCTACCACCGGAGTACCACCGTTCCTTTTAATGTATGGAAGGGAACCAAGAGGACCCCTAGCTGTTCTAAATTCTACATGGGCAAGAAAAATGGCTGTACTTTATAATCTATGTAAGTCGAGCACCACATACCTGCAGGAGCTGAAGGCAAGACTTGAAATAGCAACACAACGAGCGGAACTAATTACAAAGCGGCAACAGGAGAGCTATGTGCATCATTACAATCTGCGGAGACGCTACAAGGAGTTCAAAGAGGGAGATCTTGTAGTGGCTTTGATTCCGGATTCCACCAACAAATTATAAGCTAGATGGACTGGGCCAATTGAAATTGTGAAGAGAAAATATCCAGTCTCGTATTACGTGAGAATGCCAGATAATAACTTGAGACTTTTAGATGCCAATAAACTCAGGGAATACGTAGTTAGAGCGCAGACAGTGGGAATTGTGTTCGAAGATGAGGAAGAGTTTGGAGAACTGTATAAAACTCCTGTATTTAAGGAAATCAACAAAAACAATTATCTAAAGGAAGTAGAGATGAATCATTTGGTAGAAGAGCAATGAAGTGAACTAATTAGATTAATTGTGGAAAATGAAGATTTATTTTCTGGGGAGATTCGGAGAGCTAAAGTAGGAAAGCATACTATTCGGATTAAGGGTTAAAGAAGCTATCAAACCCAAGTCTTACCGAGTTCCAGAAGCGTTAAAGCAGAAAGTTGATGAGCAGATTAAGGAATTATTGAAGTTAGATCTCATTGAAGCTACGCAAAGTGAGATTGCACATCCTATAGTATGCGTTAAGAAAAAGGACGGGTCCCTGAGATTATGCATTGACTTTCGAAGTTTGAACAGTGTGTCCATTCCAGACGCCTATCCAATGCAAAATATAGATGAGTTAACGTTTCTGGTGGGTAAGAAAAATTTCATAACAATTTTAGATATGCTGAAGGGTTACTGGGCGATACCAATGGATGAAGATAGCAAGGAGCTTACAGCTTTCAGAACACACAGAGGCCATTACCGTCGGAAAGTAATGCCATTCGGTCTTAGAAATGCGGCAGCCACATACCAACGAGCGATATCAGAGGCTATACAAGATTACTCTGAATTTTCATGTGCCTACATAGATGACCTGGCAATATTTTTGGACAGCTGGGAGGAACATATGGGACATCTAAAACTCATTTTCAGAAGGATAAATAACTTACACTTTTCAGTCAACTTAAAAAAGTGCAGCTTTGCTAAGTCTCAAGTGAAATATTTAGGACACTTAGTAGGTTCTGGTAAGCATGGTCCAGATCCTGAAAGGATCCAAGGGGTAAGCAGTTTGCAAACACCCAAGACCAAGAAACAGCTACGAAGCGCGTTAGGACTTTGCAATTATTACAGGCAATATATACCCAATTTTGCAGCCATTGCACTGCCGTTAACAGAACTTACTAAAAAACGGGTTCCCAATGAGCTACCGTGGAATAAAGATGCCGACACTGCTTTTCGGCAATTAAAGGAGTCATTGTGTGCAGCATCTCAACTGAAGGTGCCGGAAATTTGCAAGCCTTTCTATTTATACACTGATGCCTCGCAGTTTGCGGTAGGGAGCTGTTTAAGCCAGTCTTATGCCGAAGGTAGTCTCCATCCTATAGCATTTGGTAGCCAAAAGTTGAATGAAGATCAAAAGAAATGGTCCACCATTGAACGAGAGGCTTTTGCCATCATCTGGGCTCTAAAGCGATTTGAAACAATACTGTTCGGAGCGGAGATATTCTTAATGACTGACCATAATCCACTTGTATTCCTGTCAGACTCGGTTCCTCAAAGCCCTAGACTCCAACATTGGGCTTTAGCTCTTCAACGTTTTAACCTTATATAGCTTATGTCAAGGGTCAGAAGTTGAGCTTATCAAGACTGTGAACTAGAGACAGTATCTCATGTAATGACTTTCAAGGTGAACTAATTATGCTGCTTCATTTGATGTTGTGATTCAAATTGTTTAGCTTTCTTTTTACATAATTTTCTCTTGTCAATATTTGGTGAGTATTCAAGGTGTATATGGTTTGGTTATTTTAAATTATGATTTAATATAACTCTTGGGGGGAAGGTGTAAGGTTTCTCAATTAATAATGCGGTTGCATTTGTTTATTATGCTAGATTCCAGCCACGGGATAACAAACGGCTTTAATAATTTTGTAAACGTTGTTGCACGAGAGAGTATTTTAATTCAAAAAAAAAAAAAAAAAGCAATAAAATTTATTTGGAGTGGTATCGTTTTCCGTTTTCGAAAAATAAAGTAAAGTGGTGGTTCGTTGAGAACTGGATGTGGTTTCTTGGATTTTATTTTTCTAACATAAGCAAAAGGCAACGACTCACAGAGGATTTATAATATACCAGTTCACTTATACTACAGACAAAGAGAGTCGAAATTTAAAAAGCTCTAGACCAATTTACTAAGGGCCAATGAAAATACCAATAAAAAAAATCAATTAATAAGCAAATAAAAATGTTAACATTATTTTTGTCAAAAGTCCAATTAGAAAGCCAAAACTACTTATGTTGAAAATTTCAGAACTGTAGTCCTATTAGAAACCATTTTGTAAAAAATGTGTTAATAAATTTAAAAAAAAAAAAAAAAAAAATCAAAATATAATTTTTTTTTCAAAAGTTTAATTAGAAGGCCAAAACTACTCACGATGAAAATTGCAGAGCTGTAGACCTACTTTAATACGTTTAAACAAATATTAATGATTAAAATAATTAAAAAAAAAGGTAATGAAAATTTTAAAATTGTGTTTGTCAAAGTTCAATTAGAAAGCCAAAACTATTTATGTTGAAAATTTTAAAGCTGTAACCCTATTAGAAATCACTTTGTAAAATATTTATTAAGTAATTTAAAAATAAATTAAACAAAACTCATCAAAATTTTAAAATTCGGTTTTTTAAAAAGTCCAATTAGAATCCCAAAACTACTTATGTTTAAATCTTCTGAATTGTATCCCACTTATAAATCGTTTTGTAAAATATGTCCTAATTAATTAAAAAAACTAATCAAATTTTAAAATTCTGTTTTACGAAAGTCCAATTAGAATTTAAAAACTACTTATTTTGAAAATTTCAGAGCTGTCACCTAATTAGATGTCGTTTTGGTAAAAAAAAATTGTGTTGATTAATCAATAAAACTAATAAAAATTTTAACATTCTGTTTATCATGACAACAATTATAAGGTATAAATTACTTATGTTGAAAATTTCAGAGCTCTACCTCAATTTTAAATAGCTTTCTGTTCCACAGAGCCACACACAGACAGCTTATTTTATTATTATAGATGCATTTCATACCTGGAATCATTGGGAGTGTTTGACATTCCTTGACATGCTGTTGCTGATTGTGGTGTAAATTCTTAGCGTAACGTCAAATTTGATCGAAAAAGTTATTGGTAGAAAATTTATAAATCACTCAATTCTCCAGGAGATTTATTTCTGTACGTTGTTTCTTATGAATTTGTTTCTAGAATAAAATCATTTTCCAATGGATTCGATCAAGGGATGCTGATGACAAAAAATATTCTAATGAAAAAGAAAATATTCAAAAAATAAATTCGAATGGGTTTAAAATAGCAAAAGAGAGAGAGAAAATATACAGTTCTAAAATTTTAAATACTTTTCCGTTTCTCTTATAGTCATGTAAATGATATTCTGTTTGTTCGTAATATAAAGCTAAAATAAAATATAAAATATTGTGACATGAATTCAACAATAGAATGTTAGAAATTATAGTTCATTCTTCTAATGTGAAGACAAGGTTTGTATACAGGAAAATCAACAAGTTTAATTTTAAGTTTTGGTTACGTGTTACTAATGTTTGGATCCAATTGCACAAGTTCTCTAATTTCTGCAAACTCAAGCATTTTTCCGAGTGAAGATAAAACAGTGAATAGAATTTTGAATCGAGATTATAAAAATTGCAAAGCCTTGTTGAGGACTATTGGATTTTTTTTTTAAATCTTCGGCAATCAATTTCACTTGTTACAGCATAACATTAAAATTATTTACCTCAGTCATTCATGAATAAGTTAATAGTGTTTTACCAATTTTCAGTTTCCTATAATAGCAAATTTTAAGACCCCATTGCACGGCCTCAAACTTTATTTTCAAAAATATAAGTAAAGTAGAACTTTACCTCTTGACAACTAGTGAATAACAGGAATCCATTAAAAAAGCACTCAAATAACATATTTACTTTTGTTTAGTTTTTACGTATAGGTCCCACTGTGCAAAGCTTTGAACAGCTATGTTGACAAGTGGAAATAAATCTTAATTTATTAAGTTTGCTTTTTCTCCTAAACTATGGACTTGCGAATGTTACTTAATTTTTTTCTTATTGAATTAAAGAATCACCACTCTGATTTAGTGTACTAAATCATTTATTGTATAATAAAATGGTGAATGGTCTCCCTACTATTTGTATGGGAAGAGACAAGGGACATATTGTAAATATTTATGCATTCGGGAATAATAAATTACTTTGGATTGATTATTTTTCGACTACCAGTTTTAACTATTTATATGGATTCATAGAGCAGAATTTTTTTATTTAAATGTTTATACTTGTACCACAAATAACCAAAACATAATTTTAATTTTTAATAAGCAATGCATGTTATTTATTTATCAGTAATAATGAATGATAAGCTCTGAATGGAATTTACAAGAGCAGTAGCTCTAGTGTATATGTTAATATGAAAAACCGATATTTGGAAAATACCAACATTCTCCTTTGAATGTCAGCATCTGCATAGACGTTTGGTATATGCCCAAAATATTTGTTAAAAATCTATATTTCTTAACAGGAATACTTCTTTTTGCGAATAAATCGGAAAATTGGGTAGTGAAAAGAATTATGGTCTTAACTTGAGATGTTTAAACAATTTTAACCATTTCTATAAAGTATCGAAATGTTTGCCAGAAACAAAATTTCAAACTTTCTCAACCACCCCATACACATTTTTTTTCTTTCATTTTTACCATATAAGGGTAATAAACAGGTATATACTTTGTCCTACCTTAACTATTATTACCCCCATTTTCCTTTAAATATTTTTTTTCTTTACAAAATGCATTAATATCTTTGCCTGATATTTAACTTTTAATGATTCATGGTAATTCCGTGGCATATAACTAATGAAGCATATTTGCAATAAAATGTTAAGTATAAAAGCTAATATTGCATTTATTATTTTTCTATTATATTAATAACATAATGCTATTGATTTTAGGTAAGTGAATATGCTTTTACAAAGAAGCATATTCACTTACCTAAAATAAATAACTAATTTAATATATATATATATATATATATATATATATATATATATATATATATATATATATATATATATATATATATATATATATATATATATATATATATATATATATATATATATATATATATATATATATATATATATATATATATATATATATATATATATATATATATATATATATATATATATATATATATATATTTTTTTTTTTTTCTCGAAAAATGAATTTTTTTTTTACTTTTCTTGAGATTGATTAAATGTATAATGTTAAATGCATAAACTTCAAGGCTTTTACTAATGATAAACTCTATTCTAAGATTGTACAAAATTCTCGCAGTAATTAAAACAGTCCGAATTTCCTGTTCAAATAATTAAACACAATTGAATTTACTTCAAATTCATGGGAAATTAAAAAAGATTTAATGAATGTTTCAAAAAGAAATCCTGCTGCGTAAATTCTCTTTAGACACATAATTTTAAATTATTGTTTTATAATTAGGAAATTGTATCTTAATGTTTAAATGAAAATAATTGTATTGTAATGAGTCCACAAATACATATATTAATTTTCTATAAAAATTATCTTAACTAAACAGTTCAACATATATTGCTAAATATCATATTAAAATCACCAACCCTTACATTATTTCTAATACAGAGTAAGGTATAAAATAATTATTAATTAATTAAATTGTATAATAATGACATAAACATACTACTAAAAATACATAAAATAAAACTTCTATGTTGTATAAGTTAGATAGAAAGATGTCATTTTCATAATAATTTTCTTCATTTCCTTTACGTGCTTGAATCACTGCAAGCAAACTTTAAAATGCGCATATCCTCTATCTATGGTTCATAGAATTTAAATTTTTGTTCGAAGCCATACATATTATTCCAAATTATATTTTGCTAATCAAAACATCCCCACAAGAATTATGTTGATACAAAAAGGAGATTAAGTAGTTATTTGAAAGGAAATGTCATACATGTTACTCTTTAAAAATGATAAAGCATTTTGGATCCTTAGAAATGTATTTCTCCAGGTAATTGCGAGGCTTCTGAATAAAAGGGGATATTATATTGTTCAATAATAAGGGCGTTTAGGTTTGACGATTTTTAAAAAAATTGTGATTTTGAGAATATTTATAGAGAAACTTTAGTTACATAATATTTTTTAGAAAAAATAAATACGATACAAATTTGAATAAAAGGAACTTATTTTCCAAAGAAGCCATTTATATTGCTACTTCGTAGTAACTTATGAATTAAATAAATGATATCTGTGTAGCTTTAAATATATTATATTTAAACTGAATAGAGCTGGATACGAATACTTTATAATTAAAGAAACTAATAAATATAGTTATGATCGTACAATTGTTTAAGCGAACGTAAACTAACTTAAAATAGAGATGACATTTGATAATTCGATAACACTTACACATTTCGCAAACACGTGTACTTATAATAATATTTATTCTTAAAATTACAATTTTATAATTAAGAAGGGTATGAGTTATGTCAATTAAAGAATTATGTTCTTAGTAATAATTAAATATACTGCATGTTGATGTCGTAAATATATTTCTGAAGCATTATTTCATGAATATTTTAAATTTATTTATTTAAAAAGTAGGTAGTATTTGAAAAATGTATTTTATAAGCGTAAAACAGTTTAAAAAAAAAAAAAAAAACATATTAGAAAAATAACTATCATTGAAGTATTTGCTGATGGAAAGACAAAAGAAGGAATTAAAGACAAATTTGGGTCACTGTTGGTATATTTACAAGTGCATTTTTTTAAAATTACAGTAAACGTAGATTTTTGTCTGGATTTCATTTAGGTTAGACAATACTTTTTATGTTTTTTAGTGTCACATATTTAGTTGTATAATATTGGGTTGTGCAATATTGAGGAATATATTAAAACTTTTTGTTATCTTAAACAGGTTATTTGTTTCTTAAAGTTTATTAAAGAGTGTTTTGATTACTTTAATGTAATTGTATCTAACTGTAGTTTAATTATGACTCGTTTCAAGTAATACATAAAAAAAGAAAAGTATCTATATACATACAGAATAATTCCTGAAGCTACTTTAATCCCTTCAAATTTAAAACAGCATCTAGTAGAGGCAGGAATGTAACACATACCTATATTAAAGTGACTCTGCTATACCTAGTCCCTAGCGACGCTTTATCAAAGTTACCAAAATAACTAAAAAAATAATAATAAAGGTTATCTTCAAAATCGGAAAAATAAAGGCGCCCGATTAGAAAAATGTTGTCAACACTATGATAAAAGCACAAGAAAAATTTTCATGAAGTTATCTGTAAAAATTGCGGATGTATTCGTGATTGAAATTATGAACTATTCGTTACTTGAAAGAGGGGCTATCCTGAAATTGAAAAACTTGTTCTCCTGTGTTATTATATCGCTTTTCTGGGTCAAGCAACATGGAAGTTAAATTGAAACTAGGCAGCAAATATAAATGAACACTAAAATAAGAACCAGAAAAATACACTAAGAAAAAGTAAGAAGTAATCATACCTGAGGATCCGAACTCACACACTCACGCAACTACCAAAATACTCAAATAAAATCTCCCGGGCATCCAGCGACAACAAAAACCCCTTTATTTAATCATTTAAACCGTATTAACTTTGCACAAAAAGGAAAATATCAGAAACAAATGCACGCCTTCCAATGAATTATTGGTAGATTAGCAGAAACTGAAAGGTATAATATTAAACCTCAATGTATATTACGAAAAAAAATATTATATGAGATAATTAAACGATTTCATAAAATTGATTATCAAATTGGAAGATTAAAACTAGAACTAAATATGTCAAGTATGACGAGATTCAAGCAAAATCGCTTAAAATTACAACGCGTTTATACGTATGCAATTCCATATTGTTTCGTCTGACTTTAATCATCCCAGTAAAAACAAATCACAGGGCTAACACTGGGTGACTGACTGTGGTCATCACCTGAACTACTGGGTCATCGGCGGGTAGCATTTGCTTTTCAGTGCATAAAAGTGATAGTCTGGCCTACACTAGGGCCAGCAGTTATTTAACTGCTGTTGGCAGCATCGTTTAAACAGTGTCCCAGAACCGGCTTTCCTAAAAAACTGGCTTGTCACTAGCAAGCCAGCTCTAGTTTAATTGAAGCGAAACTTATTCATACGGAGATGCGAATTATAGTGCATTAGATAAATAAACTCCAAAACTAGCAGCGAAAATAATGCGTTCTCACTTAAAAACTAACCCTCCGTAAAGATCAATTGAAAACAGAAACAAAAATTATACTCGGTGGCGTAACATCCCCGTGCATGCTTGGTTTTCATTTAATCACCCCACCTAGGGAAAGAAAAACTGAGTCAACCTTGCCCAGTCCGGGGATCAGACCGCGGACCTGTAGCGTGTCAGCTCAATGCGCTACCACCTCGTTATTGGGTTTCGAAAACAGAGACAAAGATATTATTATTTACCTTGTCTCTTCCATCATAACTGAATTTCAATCGGTATCGAGTCTTTGATACGTTCTCTTTCAACGGTTTAACATGGCCCCGTAAACAAGCGTAGTTCGCGCATGAGCAAACGGCATCTCGGCCAGTCTGTTCGGGGCGAGAAAATTAATGGTTATTGCTGGCAACTCCCTACTTGTTCGTTGACGTACGGTCGCAAATAAACCGAATGCTGGAAAGCCAGAAATGGGCCTACATTTTGCCAATGTTAGCAAAACGCTGTTTGCTCTCATCCACCACAGCCATCATCCACCCGTAAAGCGGCGAGCATTAGTGTTTTAAGTGGGATTAGAAAAAAACTGGCCGGGCCAGTGCCTCCGCATTATGTAGTTTGTTGTAAAAAAATGTCAGCTTTTACCAATTATCACTATTGTGAGATAGTGCTTATCTGTGGCAAATGATAATGTAATGCAGTACAGGCTCTACGCACTTATGCTGTTCAGTTTCCAAATGACACGCATCCAACTTTGGCAACTATTGGAAACGTTGTTCGACGTCTCAGAGACGCAGACAACAATATAAATAGACCAAGCGTTTCGTATGCGAAATAGAATACCAGCAGATGACATACTGGCGTACACATTGGTGGCTCATACTTACAGTAGTAGTAGACAACCATCAGTAACTAGTGTGACTTAGTACAAAGCCAGGTATGGAAAATACTGCATAACAATGGTGCACATCCTTACCATACAATTCTGAAACAAAGATTGTGACCAGGTGGTAAACAGTGACGCTTTGACTGGTTCGATTGGGCACTGAACAAAATGGAGATTAGAACATAATTTTTGTGCAACATAATTTGCTCAGATAAATCAAAATTCCACCGAAGCGGGATGCTAAACTGGCATTACTTGGCATAAGCAAATCCCTTTTTAACAGTTTTCTTTAGACAGCAGGTAGAGTGATTCATTATTTTGTTTTGTGGAATTTAGAATTATAGTTTAATAAGTTATATATGAGGGTACTCCTCGGTCGCTCTTGTCTTCTTTGTGGTTCCTACATAATGGTGCCTCAGCACATAAACCGCACCCAGTTATTCAAAACCACATTTGGCCAACAAATAATCAGATATGGTGGCTGTGTTAAATGACCACCTCAATCACCAAATCTTACCCCACTAGTGTTACATCAAAGATCACGTGTATGTTACTCCGTCAACAAGTTTGGAGGATTTTCAGCATCGTATCATTGATAGCTGCGCTTCTGTCACGCAACAAATGACAAGGAATGTGCATGCCAGCGCATTTGATCGATTACAAACGAGTATTATGGGCGAGGAAGACATTTATGAACACACCAGCCATGTTTTCATTTACCAATAAATTTGTTGCTGTTGCTCATTTGTGACTTATATTTTTCTTCGATGCCACACTCTACAAAATACATTTGTTACTGACATTTTCATTCGGATTCGTTTTTACGGATAAAATGATTAATTAGTGACACAATTTATACTGATAAAGTGATTAAATATAAACTCCTTTTCAGTGGCTGAATGCCACAGAGTATTTGTTTTGTGTATTTTCATAGTTACGTGATAAAGGGAATTCAAATTCTCTAATTTTTTTAAATTTTTTTTTAATCTTCCCGAGTGCGTATTTCAGATTATTATTTTATTTTTTATTTTCGGTTTTGCTTGAATGTTATTTCGGTGTTGTTAAGCTCAGAAATTCTGTATAATAACACCGGAGAACACGTTTTTCAATTTCATGACATTCCATCTTTTAAGCCACAAATATATCTGCCAATTTTACAGATACCTTCAAGAATTTTTTTTCTCGTGCTTTTATCATGGAATTATGAACCTTTTTTCAAATAGACATTTTTGCCAATTTTATTTACTTTTTTAGACATTTTTTAAACTTCTATAAATAACTACTAGAACGTCTCAAATATATCACAAATATGTCAAAATATGTCTCAAAATATTTATCATAGTCACATTATAATAAGTATACATCACTTTTCTGGCTATAGAAGACGCTGTTTCAATTTGAAAATGCAAAAGTATTTTATGAATTAACCTTTGTATTAGAATATTGCTTTTGTGCATTAATTTCAGTTCATTATATGGCAACCAATAATAAAGAAAACTGTATAGAAAATTATGTTTAAGCTAATAAGTAAACGAAAATACTAATAGTAACTATTGGATCATCGAAATATTGTTTTTTTTTAAAAAACACATTTTGGGTGATTTGATGATTACAGAATAATCCAATTTTTACTAGGGTCTATTATAAATTATATGTTTTTATTTAAATTATTGTAAATCACATAATAAAATGTATATAAAAGATGTGAAAGGTTTTGATAATAAATTATCCATTATACTCTTATATAAGAAAGCAGTTTTGAATTTTGAATATTGATTTTAGAAAAAAATAAAGAATTCAATTACTATTCATTTTTGGGAAACAAAATACTTTTTTTAATTGTTATTAAACTAAAAAAAAATAGTCTTAAATTGGTACCACACCGATACCAATCAGTGATACAAAATAAGATGGCTTTAAAAAGCTACAAAAGAATTTATGAATGGAAAAGTGTAAAAGCATAACTCCCAAATACAATGGAGCAAAAAAGAAAATATATTTATATATACAAGAAATTAGTTGATACTTCCCAATCATTGTTAACTGTATATTCACTAATTGATTGTTGGTAAACTTTTAAACACCGTTATAATTTTATCATTTTTACTAATCATTATATATATATATATATATATATAATGATTATATATAATGATTAGTAAAAATGATGAAATTCTAGCGGTGTTTAAAAGTTTACCAAAAATTAATTAGTGAATATACAGTTAACAATGATTGGGAAGTATATCAACTATTTTTTTGTATTTAGCTATTTATTTTGCTTAATTGTTAAACTGAAGGGGAAAGCAATTTTTTTTTCACTGAAATAAATTGAACATTTAATAATACAATTATAGAAAATTAAAAAAAAAAAAAAAAAAAAAAAAAAAAAAACTTTAAGAAATTTTAATAATTACAATATGAGTTCATTGATATATGAATTAAGGTATACTAATTCATTGAGATATGAATTAAGGTATAATAATTCATTGAGATATGAATTAAGGTATGGGTTCGTTTGAAAACACAACACTTACCACATGACCACGTGTTTCAGTTTGGGTTCTCTTAGTGGTGATATAAGTAAAGCACATAATCCACATGTGAAGTCGCAACAAGAATCTTCAGTTTTATAGCAAAATAATTTATATTCGTTTTGAAGAACAAAAACAGCTTTTCTTGTAACTTTTATATTCAACAGGGTGAAATTATAAATATCAACACATTTTCCATAGACAATGAATCCATTCACCAAAATTAATCAACAGATTTTGTTTCATACAATAGTTTTCTCATTTATTATTAACCCTTCCTACTGACCATTTTTCATCTAAATTATACCACACTCCTATGCATCTATTCACATTGATTTAATAATCCCATCCTTCACACAAGTCACACATGATAGATTACATCATTACTCCATCAATTATGTATTTGGTTTTAAATTAAGATAAAATTGTATCCAAAAACAGCTCAGCCGTACTCCAAACTATATTAATGCTTCCGAACCCAAATTCTCCTTGAATTAATACACCCTCACCATATCATATCTCACAGTATACCTAAGCTCTATCAATTCTCAGATCTATGCCATGCTTTGATGTTCCAGCCGTGTCATCCCACATTTGTAGAGGTAATTTAGCATCAGTCTCTCCCGAAACTGGACAGTGTCCAAGAGACTCAGATAAATGGATTTTGAATTGATTCAGCGCAAGTGAACGCCAGGGGATAGTGCAGGTCTCGAACCCTCATTTTCGAGATGTTTACAGGAGTCTGATATATTCCTAATGTACTTAATGCATTTCCCTGTAGAGTTTGAGGTGACGGCCTGAATCTTTGTAGGCCAATAGCCTGGGAAGAACACTCAATCATGGTTGGAGGAGAGAGTGCACTATAGTCACAGAAATTAGCCGTTTTGTAGAGACCCTTCTTATGGCTCTAAGTAGTTAGGTGTAGGTTAAAGTTAGGTTTAGATGTTATACAATGTTATGCCTGTACCTTATGTACGGTTGGATTAAAGTCGGGATACGTTGCACAATAGCAACATAAATCAAAACGCTGTACAGTGGAAAGAAGTGTCAAAACCTGGTTTAAACTTAAAAATGCAAATATATATTTAAAACCTACTCAGTAACATGGCATTAATGATGTTTAGTTGTATGAATCTTATCTGAAGTTTTTTGTCAGAAATTACTTAACAATACGGAAATTCCGTAAATATAAATGTATTCACAAAACTATAATAATTATTAAAGATTAACTGATTTATCTTTATAAAATAATAAATCATTTTTTATAAGGCTTAATAATAATTATTAATTCTTTATAAAAACAATTTTATCATATTGGTAATTATACGAGGTATAATTAGTCAAATGAAGAATTTTCCCGCCAGAGGAGTATCGAGCTATGTTTCTCGTATTGGTGATTCTCTGAAGTAAACATTTAATGAAGGTAAACAGCGGCATAACACCGTTTGATAAAGGTCTGATAAAAGGATAGGTACTGATATGGATGCCATTCAAGGTACAAAAGGAAATATGGGCAAATAACTTCAAAATATATAACTTTTCACGAATTAAATGCTCTTCATTTTTAAACATTATGATTAGAATTAGTATAGTTTTTATTTACTACTTCCAGTTCATGAATGAATAATCCGTGGATGACTAATAAGGATATAGACAAACTTCGGCTCCATAAAAAAAAGAAGAAAAAAACAAGAGGAAAAAAAAACTATACTAAATTAACACAATTATCCTTATATTCCAAATGTACGGTTAAAACAGTTTGGATCATGTGTTTATCCATACCAATAAATTTTGGAATAGAAAATAAGTTTTCGACAATCAGCCAAAAATGAATCTTTAATATCTTTGAAACACAGATTTGGTCTATGAATAAAATATTCTTTTGCATCTAAAATTTCTTCTGTATTTGTAAATTAAAAAAAAAAAAAAATAATAATAATATGCTAATCCAAAATTCCTGTTTGCAAAGACCTATTCTTATATGTGGAACAAATATTAAGAATGTGAATCTAGACAGTAAGAATGTTTAACTAAATTGAAATGTATGTATTTAAATTTTAATTAAAATATTTATATTAAGGTAGATGAAATGATATTTTTTCTCGAAATTTGATGTTTTAAATTATAATTCAAGCTGTCCATTTCTAAAAAGTCGATTAACAATATTTCAAGCTTTTGCCATATAGACTATTTTAGAAGTAATTAATAAGTTTGATTTTAAATGGGATTTTTGCAATAATTTTACTTCATTTCCTTCTATTCAGAATAATATTACAATGACTATTAAATAGTAAAAGAAAAGAGTGAATGTTGTAAGAACTTTACTACATAAAATACCTTCTAGTTAATCAAACAGTTTACGAGCATGTCGCTCAAGGGCTATTTTGTAATCAGGGGAATTATGTATTCGAATATACGGGCACTTTATTTGGTTTCCTTATTTCATGAAATCTATTCTCAGTTAGAAGCTTTCCATTTCAAATAATTATTATAATAGGTAATATCATCTTATTTAGCATTTCAAGAATGGCAATTTTATTTAGACAATAGACTTATAGACTTTGAAGTAATTTATACTTTCCACAACTTGTTGTACATACTTACATTTCTAAAAAAAAAGATTTAAATAAAGTTTGTAATGTTTAACAAATTGTTACATTATTTATTAAATTTCCACTTTTAGTTTTTAATATCAATAAGCAAGAACAACATTTTTTTAAAACGCTTTTAGCAGTAGTTGACCACCTTTGCCGCTAATAAAATGGTTAAAAAAAATTAAATTTTCAGATTTTACGTATAGTCACCCTATCAATATTTCACCAGGGAAGGTCAACTTCGTGCCCGTACAGTCTCGTCACAAATGATCATTAAACACAGGAATGTGTGAGACAAGATGCTCCAGATACCTAAAAACACAACCAAGTAGTTGATATTTAAAAAAAAAAAAGAAAAGGTTTTCTGGTTTTTGACCAGTTTTCTCGTGATTTTGCTGAACTGCGCACTGGCTATATTTTTTGTTCTAGTTAGTGAAATAAAAAAAGAATGTTACATAGTCATTTCCAGAGGATATTTCTAGATTTATTTAATTATTTTTGTCATAATTGATCATCAAGACTCTAAATTGGAATTCAACTATAAGAAGTTAAATGATAATCTTACAATATAGTGTTCCATATTTGGTTTTAGAGTTAAAAAATATTTAAAAATGTCCCAATGCTAAGTTTTTTAAGTTTCAATTAATGCCTTGTGATTTAAAAGGTGATAGGGAAATAACTGACTAATGTTAAAATGAAACATTAGTTTCTTAAGCATAAATTGATTAAATATAAATATGTGTTATCAATTTTATTTTTAAACGATATTTTGTTTCAATGCTAAGCGCAAATTATATTTTACTTGTGAATTACATAGTTTTTAACTGTAAATAAAAAAAATATATATTTTGCCGTTTGATATTACAGTATTAATGAAGATATAAAAATGTTTTATCGGGATCGTAAAATATATTCAAAACGAATAAGCCTATTTCCCTTCGCACCAATTGGCTTTCCCTGCTATTTCCAGTAGCATGTAAATGAAATCCGCAAACACCTTTTCGCTTATATATATGCATTGCTTTTTATTATTGAGAAGTAAGAAGTTTAGATTATATGCAGCACTCTTATTCAAATGTAATGGAATAAATATGAGTTTGCATTTATCTTTTCCAAGTTTTTAACAAAAATAAGTTTGCAATTATCTCCTAGATAAATATTTATCTAGAAATAGAGAAAATCATGCACAAAACAATAGTGAAGGAGTTTATCCTAAAACTTTCAAAACCAACATTTTTATATCTTTCAAATTTTGTGTTGGATGGGGAATCTGAAAAGGTACTAGGGTAGGCTAACATTTATTTCGAAGATAGTAGAGAGGCTCTCAAAATGTATTGTTGTATTATTTAATCCAAAAGCGTTATTCATCGTGCAAACCAAAAAATGTAATTAACTTTTATTTAACTTTTAGAGTTGTGCTGAAGACAAGATATGTAAGTTGATTACAATATTTATGATAATAATTGTATGTATTTTAATTACATTTTTATCGTACAATATGTTCTATCATAACATATTTTATTTTATAATATTCTAGTACTCTTACAGATGAAATATTTACTATAACAGATTTTATGCTTAGTTTACAGATTATAACTATTGATTAAACGTGATCACATAATTTCTATTTATTAAAATTTTCTTAAACATATTTAAATATGATTGAATTATAAAAATATAATAACAAATCAATTATATATTTTTATTTTAGAGTCTGAAAATTTTGCTAACGTAGATATAGTTCCATATTCTGAACCACCACTCATCCTTCCGTATTCGTTACATTGAAAAAAGGCGTCAGATAACAGAATATCGGAAAACCAAAAACGAATATAATGAATGACTTCCATGTTCTATATGCTATCCTTACCCCAATATGCACATGTACCTCCTTATCTTAGAAACCCATATGCAGAACATGGCTATCAATCACCAAAAAAAAAGAAATGTTTTACAAGTCTAAGATTCTTGAATTCTTTATCGCATTCGAATCTTGTAGCACCACCACCGAACAAAACAAGTTTTGGATTCCTGTTATTTATCGCATCGAAGTGCGATAAAACATATTTCCTACCATTTTATAACCGGAGCGTGTATACGCAAGAGATTTTTTTCCTATCCAATGATATTTTCCTCTTGACAGTTCTTTTTATAACCACATTTTCCGCTTGAAATCTGTTACTTGGCATCCTTCATTTCTTTAGTCCACCCTTCCCTACTCTTGTCCTTAACTTTAAATTTTCCATCGAGTAGTTTTTGATTTTCATATTTCACCGTCTTTGTGGTTGGCACAAAACTGTGTTGTCTCCAGGAGCGCCTGAATCTCCTTAGATATTAGAATATTGCATTCGACATACTTTGGAGAAGTGAATATTGTTTGTCAGCTGAAGACGGTCTGGTTGAGACAGGCGGTTAATAAAATAGAGACGGAAAACTCTTTGAAAAGGAAATTTATGATTTGCATGAATCTTCCATGGTTGTGATTTTTATTTAAAAAGTACTTACGATCTCTCAATCATAAATATGCGTCAATCTGTGCGTTTCATTTTAGGAAGTTACTTTATGAGAAGGTGATGTAACTACATTTTTAGTAACGCATTATTATATTTTAATAATTACTAGATAATGGTATGCTGAACACTTGGATATCGTTCATTATTCATTGGGTAATGATAAGACCTATGACCAAAAACGAGTGTCACTGAGCAAATAAAGAGTGCATTGATAATTGAAATTTATCCTGTGTCATACAACAAAATATCCTGCCTTTTTTTCAGGCATGCGAGATCCCTTACATTTAATAATTAAAGTTTTGCTTTAGGTGGGTAAAAGCGATGTCTGGGGACCATTTCTGCTGTCTTGTGTCTGAACAAATTTATTCCTCACATATATTTTCTAAATTGGTAAAATAAGATTTACATAACGATATCTTAAATTCATACTCATGATGTCTTTGGTGTAAAATAACATTTTAAATTAACCCCAAATATGTACTAAGGTAAGTGACTCAAATATGGATACCCCTAATCATTTTAGTTATTCTAATTTTTGTTTCAGCAGATAGAAATTGAAAAATTGGTTGATTGATTTCAGTGCAGGGTTAACAGGAGAAAAAAAAATAAGATGCGAGTTAAAAACATCAGATAGTTGCAATCATGGACAGTGCCCATGTTAGAAAGATATGCCTATATTTGGAAAACATTCATCTACTATGGGAACCCTTTAAATTTATGCACTTTAATGAAAATATACAGCCATAGACAACATTTCAAATTTCGTGACAAGGCTATTTGAAAGACAAATAACTCCCTTTTATTCTCTAAATAGGTATTAATTATCAATTCAAGATGTCTTTAAATAAAGAGGACACGCTTATGAATCTACTTTATAAGAACAATTTTTGTCATTTGCAATATCCCTTCGTTGCTTTGCTACGTCGTATTGAATTGAAAAAAACGGAAGACTCTCAGCCTTCATTCATCTCATATTGCTTTACAAGTGTATACTGTCATCTACATTCAAAATTATGAACCAATTATTTTTACAGCAGTGCTCATATTACATGTAGTGTCCATATTTGGGTAAGTTACCTTAAATCATTTTATAAAAGTCCATTGGTTTGTAATGATAATATGCGAATTTTTCGCACGACCGCATATACAATGCATACCTGTATTATTCCTGCTTCAAACAATTCTTTACAAAATACACATTTTAGGTAAAAATGTTTTTTTATAGTTATTTTTTTTCTAAAGATCCTATTTTTAGAAAAGCAGCATATATCGAAAACATATAATGTACATTACTAAACTCATGCGCCTTAATTTTTCAATGCAGTGTTCTCCAAACTGGGAAAAAAATTCTTCAATATCACGAAGAAGTGGAAGGGTATGCCATTTCATATATCCCGAACACTTTAAAATAGAATTTCATTTCATGTTCGTCACGTACAGCACATACTAAACTTTTTTTTTTTATTTTAAGGAGTGGGAATATCATTCGAACGCTGAAATGTGAACTTTTTATACCACCTGGTTAAAAGCAAAAGATTTTTACGGTTGTTGTTCGATTTCGTTGATGTAGCACACCACGAATATTGAGTGTAAGAAGGACTAGTGGTTATACCTCTACAAGGATACAATTCAGTCGTTGTGGGTATGGACTTTGAAACGAGCACTCGTAAACGTCGTGGAGGAATGGAATTGTCATTTCTTGAAAAATAGTTTTGAGGGCGACTTACTCTGCAATATTTTCGAACTTTTATAGATGAAAATAAAAGTATACAAGTTACATTTTTATTAAACTTTTTTTTTTATAAAGAATGCACAGAGACTTAAGAAAAAAAGTGTATAACATATGTGAGGGGAATTTAAGTTATTTAGATGGAATATTATCACTTAAACATCGATACACTTTATTTCTTTATAACTGTAAAAGTTTACCATTGTTGGAGGGAAATTAAGAACAATTATATTAAGTGGCGACACATGTGCGGATTGTATTTTTTTTTTTTTAACCACTTCTGATAATTTTTTTCTTCAATAATGCCTCTAAGAATCTTTAGAAATAGTCATATTTATTAAAATCTCATACATCTGCTAGACAGTGGTAAAAAATCGTCTATCTTTCAATAAAACTATCTTTTTAGAGCAAGATCGTCAATAGGTTAAGATTGTGAACTCGTTAAAATATAAAATCGAGTTTTTTTTCTTCTTCTTTTTTTTGTTGATACCTACAAGTTTAAATTGTTTCGGATAATTGAAAGAATTTCAAAACTTCAAAAAAATAAGAACTTCAAAAGGGAAGCTGATATAAAATTAACAAACCACGTACATATAGCATATATATCTTTTTACCAAAAACCTCTAAATTCTTGTTAAATTGCCGAAACCAACAAGTTCTATATCTAAAATGGACCCTGTTAAATTATATCTGACACTATAAGACAATATTCTCTAGTTCATTCTGGCTCTAATTTAAGTTTATGAGGTGATTACATATAACACACAATTAAGGTTTCATATATACAGCTTTTAAACTTAATTTTTTTTTTTTAAAGTTTCGTTTTTACATAGTAATTCCCTTATTTATACCCTTTACTAAAACAATTATTCTTTATAAACTACATTAAAGAATAGAAAAGACACGGTCCTTTATAATAAAAATTTAAAAATAATTGCAGTTAAAAAAAAAACATTTTCTTAATAAAAATAAACCCAACATTTTGAGAGCATGATTGTTCTTCAAAAATATTCACGCAAAATATTTCACTTACAAAGATAAAATTGAATTTTTCTTATTGTCATAACAGTGGAAATGAATGATCAGTTTTTTGAAAAGAAAAAAATTATTCGAAAAAAACTTATTAATTTTTAGTTTTATTTTAATATAACTAAGGTACATGTATTCATCATCAGTGATTCCAAAAGAAAAATTCGTATAGGTATTAAAATAGTAATTAGGAAAGATTTTGTATAGAAGTTAAATTTACAGACGATTCTTATACAAATTTAGCGACAAAACTTCAAAGGAAATTATATTCATTTAACCTGTTGACAATAGTTTGAAAGTATTATGACCAATTCAATGAACACATATAGACTTAATGCCTAAAAATAGAGATTGAGGGTTTTATAGCAGAATATTTCAATTTTGTTCTTGGTGTGAGCTTTTTTAAAACAGTTTTACTTTTTATTAGATGAGAATGACAGATAATGTTGTAGCATCTGACAAAACAATGTTGTATTTAAAATACTGATAAAACTAAAAGTAAAGGATAAAATCTAGAAAATTCCAATGTCAAATGTTAATATGCAAAATATTAGGTAAAAATACTAGTATTTTGATGAGTAAAACACTAGTTTAAAATTTTTATATAAGCTAAATAATATTTGATAATGGAATTAAAGTGCAGTAGTTATTTATTCAATCCACAAATACTTCAATTACATTTCATTGTTCAATCGTTAAAATGCTTTATCCTTATTACAAGTGGCGAAATCTAGATATAAATTGAGTAAGACATATATTGAATATACATTAAATGTCTTACCCAATCTTAAAATTAATTCAATTCATTTTATCGTATCATCAAATAGATTGGATTAATAAGGACATCAATCTCTGAATTAGGCAAAACATACAATTAGCTTTGATTAGTTCTTTTAAACATGTTAATTTATTTAATTTATGAAACTCTTTAGAACATTGAATATAATTGCAAAGAGTATTTTTCATTTATCTAAGCAAATTGTTTAGTTGCGAACTGTAATATTTAAACGATTCTGTAATTTGACATATAATTTTTTTTTAGGTATGGTTGCTATTTCTTATATGTTTGGTAAATCCTTAGAAGTAGTAATGGCTATAAAAGTTATTTTGACCTTTAGAACAAATATTTTCATACAAATGAAAATTCCCTTCACATATATGTTAAATAGAGAGAGATAATTTTCAATATACGCTAAAATTTATTATTAAATTTTAAAGTGGATACATTTTTATACTTATCCATGTCTGAGACTCTCTGAAATATGATTACCTAATCAAATGATAATATAATCCATATTTTCGTTAGCGATACTTTTCCATTAAATATATGTGATACTTTCTTTGGCACCGTTTGAAAACTTTGAAAGAGAACCAAAATACATGACAAAACCAGAACGAGCTATTGTCATCTTTGCCATCTATCATTTGTACAGTACCCCCAAAAAAAACAGAACGATGGCTATATCTCCGGTTCTAATTATCGTAGAATCTTACGGTTTGCACCAAAATGTTTTGCTTACGATTTTCTATATATCTGATGCAATTTTTTTTCTTGAGGAACCGTTTACTAAGTAAAAGTAACGCTATCTTCGAAAATTTCAATACAAACCCTTATTTTTTATCATTCCATTCGATTCAGAATACATCATTTACCCTATATACCAAATTTCAAAGCATTATGTTGAAAAACACGTCACTTATGAGCGAAAATATTTCGACCATTTTTTGAGCGATCTTCAGGGAGAATTTCCATAAAACGAAAGGTATTTTTAAGGTTCTTCTTCACGGTGGGAGAAATTGAACGGTCAATGTGGCGCGTTTTACGACGTTAAAAAATACAAGTATTAGTCTAAAATTGCATAGAAACTACTTGGATTTATAGTGTCGTGTTTAAGATTAATACAAAAATAGCAAGTAAACGCAAAAGTAACATAATTTATTTACAACATTAAATATGTGCATTCTTCACACGAAATAAATAAAATATCGAAAACTGTAATTGCAGAAATATAACGAATACTACTGATAGTTAGAAAATTAATAAATATTAAATGTAGGCATTAGTAAACAGTATTTAGCAAAGCATGAATATTTTACAGAAATATTTCACTATAAACACAAATGTAACTAGATCGTTGAAATTATTTATAAAATGAAAAAGTCACATGATTCAGTAAAATTTTTAAAAGATAACTTATTGAAATTGCTTAAAAAATGTTGTTTTAAATAAATGGAATTTAAGGAAGCAAATTAAATAAAAAAAATTGATAGTTTACAGAAAAAATAATTAATAATTTAAAAAACTAAAAAATACGCTTTAATAGAAAATCAAACTAAAAAGTAGAAAATAATCAATAGATTAAAAAACTAAGAAACACGCTTTAATAGAAAAGTGAACTAAAAAGTAGAAGATAATTTTAAATAAGTTTGAAATAAGAATAGAGTGATTAACAAGAAATATTTATTTTATCGTAAAAAAGCGTGGGGTGCTTTTTAAGATATTTTCATAATGGCTCTACTTTTACTAATATCTGTCATTAAATATTTACAAAAATTGACATCAAGCACCCCACTCTTTTTTACGATAAAATAAATATTTCTTGTTAATCACTCTATTCTTATTTCAAACTTATTTAAAATTATCTTCTACTTTTTAGTACACTTTCCTATTAAAACGTGTTTCTTAGATTTTTAAACTATTGGTTATACGATAATTGAACGTTATGCGATTTTCCACACCTCTAGTTTACCTTGAATTAATCTTTGATAGTTTTCAAAAGTCGTCTACTATACGGTCCCTTAAAGTGAGCGTTTTTTACATTTTCTCTAAAAAATCGAGAACTAATAGTCAAAATGGAAAGACAAAAATTATGGTGTGGGGGGGGGGGGGTTTAGAACATGATAAATCTAATAAAAGCAAAAAAAAATATATGTTTGTATTCAAATTTTTTTTTTAATTGCTTTATTAATTAATAATTAATTATTAAAAAATAAATTGATTCAAAAGCTGAATGCTATTTATGTTTGACCATTTACAAACTACCTTTTGAAAAAAAAATTACTGAAATATATTAATTATTTAAGTATTTATGGCCAAAAACCAACTTTTTTATTTAACATTAGTTTATCATTTTCTTTTTATCATTTAAATTACAAACCATTCATTAGAAAATTACGAATTTTTGTATTTCGCATTCTTTTTTAATGCTGAATCCAAATATGGAATAATATTACGAGGTTGCTATTGAACTTTTTAAAGTTTGGTTCTGTTTTAATATGTAGATGATCCCTCATGATAAAAAAAAACTACATACAATTATTAAAAACCTTCCACGATTTACAACGGTACCTTTTGTTTGTTATTTCAACAATTAGAACAAAAGATATAGCCATCGTTCTGGTTTTTTTTGGGGGGTACTGTACATACACTAGAACTGTTTACCAAATAATTCACCAGGTGAAAAATGATCACCAAGCAGAAATGGCTGTAGAGTACTACATTAGCATTACTCTTTATAGTATACAAATCACATTCTCGCTTTAATTGTATTTTTAATCAACCAATGATTCCTAAATGCACAAAATTTTAGCATTGTAAAATATTTATATTTTTATTTTAGTTTGGCATTGAATGGATTTTTATTCTCGTTATTGGCAAGATCAATACTGATTTTGTCTTGGAGCAATTTAACAAATTGCCTTAGTAAAATCCATGCTTAAAATTGGGAACCCTTTTTTTCTAACATATTGAACTTACATTTTTTAACTATAATAGAACGCATTAAAATATTTAGATAATCAATACTTGTGTTCACTTCGTATAAACTTCACTTTCAAAGAAAATTTATTAAATACAATATCTAAATCTATAGCATATTTAAATGTATTCGAAAACACATTTTAGAAAACGATAAAATAGTATTGGAAATACTTTATACTTAGTATTAGAAAATATATATATAAAACACTCACTACATATAATAAAAATGGCATACCATATTTGTATTTTTATTGATTCAGAAATCTGACACATTGTAAGGTAACATTATAACGGGAAACATGTAGCAGTTACATTTTGTTACCTTTCCTTTAAATAGCATAATAAATATTTGAAATCCATATTTTTTTTCAAGCATATTTAATTCCAAAACTAGTTTATAAAATTTTGCATCTAATATGTTACACGTGATCAACAACAAGAGTAATATTTATATATTATAAGTTTGAAAGCAATGCTAATTCTTTATTCTTTATCAGCTAACAATTTACTGATAAACGACACTGTAGTGGTCACCCCTATCAGCACATGTAAATAAAATTCGAAATAAAGTTATGTCAAAATGTGCAATGGAAAATGATTGCGGTGGGGGGTACTCCAAGGAGGGAAATGGACTCACTATCCATTGGTGATCAAAATAACATAAAATTAGGAATAATGTACGTTACGTGTAAAAATACTGTCTCAAAGCAAATACTAAGAAATGGCTGAGATGTATTCATTTGCTTCTCAGGTAAATAGTACAAAAATACTAAATCAAATCGATCAAAATTACATGAAAATAACGCATGTACATTACTGCAACCAGTTCCTACAAACTAATGATGCGCCAAATAAGTTTTCTTAATCAGTTACTTTTACCTTGACTTCAATAAATAACGCATTTATGTAAGCAAAGTTCTATATTACAGAAACTTAATCAAATCAGTAAGAAACTGTGAATAATGTTGGGATAAAAGCTGTAGCGTCCAATATTCCGACACAAAATAGAGACAAAGAATTTAAAGAGAAGCCTCATTTGCATAACTCACAAAAGTACTAAAAGAACAACATTAGTAACAGCAACCCGTTACTACACAATAAATCTTTGATTTACGGAAAGCTGCATTTATTCAAGTTTTAGCGCAGGTAACAAATTAACAATACATACTTCCAGTATCGATATTTGTAGAAAAGACTTACCGTGGTGCATATTATTTGCTGTTTTGATGTTTCTGAACATGGTTGTAACTTTTGTTCTTAGGCTAGAGTTCCAACTTTTTTCATTGGTTTTGGTGGAAGATTCGAGATCTTAGTTTGGTTTGTTTTTCAGTCTCAATGAAGTCCGTCCGATGTAGATTTCCTTTTTCACTCGTGGCAAAGACCACATACATGCAAATTATCTTATTCATGTAAAAAAAGATTTTACAAACTCGAAATATGCAATATTTTTTTAGTTGATAATTTTTGTGGCCTTTGAGTTTTGAATTTTAAAGAGAATACACGTTTTATCAATTAAATTTTACTATTTAATTTGTTGTTTCAAAGAATGGATGTAGTTAGCCCGATTTAGATTTAATATCCAACAGTTTTGTTTGTTTTTTTACTTTTCTGATCATTTTGTGAAACTTAAATGTGATTGTTTCCTTTTGAACGTTTCAAAATATCGCCGCTAAAATCTTAATCATGAGACTTAATTTTTTTACATTCTTCATTCTTAAGCGCATAATTTTAAATAACAGCATTTAGAGTTTTATTAATATCTGTAGATTAGGACAACAGCTTGAGGGTCGTATATCAACAAAGTAACTTTGTAATCACCATGTTGGTACCTATAATTATGTAAGTTTTATTGTGTGTACATTCCCCTTCCAATTGCGGGTCAGAAATGATTACGCCAATGTTCTGTTTCGGCGCCTCAACGGATGCCGAGGCCACCCCCAACACATCCTGCAAAAGATCTTGATGAGGTTAATGCGTCTTCTTAAAGACTTACACCTTCGCTAATGACGGTTTCTGTTTTTGGGCTCCCACAACTCCCTGTAATGACATACCTCACAGATTAACATAACTTCAAGTCAACCTGCGTAAGCGTAATGAGAGTACCGTCAAATGATTAAAAATGTATTTAGCAGATTGAATTTTAACTTATTTATGTGGATGTAAACATGAATAGGTCGACATCTATTTCAATTCTGCGTGTGGTCATGTTTTTACATTCTTTTAATAAGTTTTTTTTTTTTTTTCTGTTTAAGAAAAAGTCGTTATGATGTTCCAGTAGAAGAAGATATATGACACGTGTTTACAAAACTTGGTATGTTTTACATATTCCAAGGGAAGAATATGGCTGTCCACATTTCGGGCCGGTATTGTTTGGACACCCTATGTTTAACAATGAATCATTTGATTATTACCCTTTCTATTAAAATTTTATCATTAAAATATTAAAAGTTAATGGTAAAGTAATTGTTATAAAACTTTCGTTTCGGATTTTACATTGATTTTATTCTTTGTTCTAACAAAACTACGGTCTTTAATTTTATTGTGATCAAATAAGTAACACAAACTCAAAAATCCCCAAAAAAACATCATAAAAATTTCCGAAATATTTTTTTTTAATAAAATTAATATTTACTTTTTATTAAGTCATACTTATCGTGCATGGCAAACTTACAAATAAATCCATCAGTTTTTGATTTATAATAGAAAAGAATAAAAGAAATTTCATAGTATTCGCTTCTTAGTTTCCTGATAAATGACCTAAATATTACATTTTCTAACATAAGTCTATGCTAGGATAAAACGATTGCCATGGCATTTGTTTTTCTATTCCTGAAAAATTTCAATTTAGAAATGTAATTGTTTGTCCCGTAAACTCTTTATTTGTCAGAAATTATAAATTACATTATTTTGTTATAATATAATTAATACATTTAGTGAAAGATTACAGAAACTTTTCTTCTGAAGAAATATGATACTGTATTATCTTAATCTGGTATCTTATGAATTAAAGTGTACTGTAATCCACAATACTTCCTCTAATGTACATATAGCATCCATAGTGCCAAATCAAGACCTCACAAAATTTACACAACCAGAATCATCTTTTAGAAAATGGTCAGAAAATTTAATATTTACAATTAATACAGTCATTCAGGGTAACTTTGAGCCATAGGGTATAACTTTGCACCACCTCCTAGTTTTCAGTATTTTTGGATTTAAAGAACTGCTAATGATCCACTGCTGCAAAATGCTGGCAAGATTGTGAAATTGGATTTTTGCTCTATAGTTTAGAATATGAATTGGCAAAATAGTACATAATTTATTTGGCCATTCAGTTGCTTTTCTGAAGTACTGTTTGCAAGTTCCATTTAAATGCTTATTTGAAGTTGATGTAAATCAACTAATTTATGCAAGTAAGCATCAACTTACCACTTTATCAGTTATATAATTTTCTTGAAATAGTGAAATTGTTAGTAGCTGATGGTTATTTATTTACTAACATTTGGTAAAAAGCAAAAAAACTAAGGCACTACCATTTTACCACGTATTCAGTGTAATTTTGAGCCGGTTCAAAGTTAGGCTGATGACAGTGTATAATGCATACACTGCTCATATAATTCATATTTTATTTCAATTTATGTTTGGTTTTGCTTTTAAATACATTTATATACATACAAATGCAATTTAATTTATGGAATTTTCCCTTGTATGCGAAATCCGATAAAATGCAAATATTGAGAGTGAATTCAAGAAGTACCTAAAAATATTAGAAATAATTATCTAGCAGTCATTCACAGAACTAAAAAAAAAAAATATGCCTACCTGTGATGGCTGTAAAAAGCGTTTCAGTTGAGGAAGTGAAAAATTTCCAAGCACAAAAAATAAATGGTAAAGGAATATGTATAGCGAGGACATGAGGGGATCATCCAAAGTCCTCTACTATATGACCTCCTGGTAGACAGTAAGAGTATAAGTCCTAAATCAGATGATCCACCTGATGGCTGTGTGGCTAGAGCTCAGGCCCCGCATGCCAAAGGTGCCGGGGTCGAATCCCGGGTTAGTCATGGAAGTTCGTTGTAGTTCGGAATCCACGTTAAGCTGTTGGTCGTTGAGCATATAAACCAACCAACCTGAACTAGATGGTGCAGATGACATTGTATGTGCAACACTATCATTTTATGAGAAGGTGAAAGTTGGACAATAAGGACATGATAGAGGTTTATACTGCTGAAATTGTTGTGGAGAATGTTACTGAAAAATCAGAGATTGTTCAAGTGGTGGCTGTTGAGCACATCAATAAGAAAGGAATTTTATACACAAAGCATGCAAGTGTTTTAGATTTTGGTTATGGCATATGCAAAGTTTACGACCACATAATTATTTAATACGATGGAGAAATGTACCCAGATCAAATTGACTTAAAAGACAACGTGATATATGGTGGTTCATGAAGAAATCTGGTGCATATTGGAAATGGCCCAATATCAATGGTGATCTGTAGTGAAAAATTATGAGTGTTTAAAAAAATTATCTCCAAAAATTATTATTCCAGCTAGAAGACGAGAAGTTTTCCAGATCAATAATTATTTTTATGATGCAAAACTATTAATCTGAAGAATGCCAAAGTGGAATTTTATGAAGTTTGAAATTTATTTTTATATTGTCATACTATTTCTAACATTAAGAATATAATATTCGTATTTGTGCCACATTGTGACTTGCAAACACCATAGTACTTAACTAATTGCATAAGGGCGGCCTATCAGATTTATTATTTTCAATTTATCTTTTCATTTTTTAATTGATAAAATGAGTTTATATTTAAGTGAATGAACTGAAGATTAATTTTTCACTATATTTGTATGTTTAAACTGAACAAAAAATAGGTTTTTTTACAATATATTCATGTGATTCATCATCCATTGTTCCGACCTAATATATTTTTTGTAGTATTATTTAAAATATACAAACTTTAGGATGTTGAAAACTGCAGCTGATGATGTTTCAAATATTTAGAAACTTAATTTTACTACACTGTTAAAAATTTTGTTCCACCTTGCACCAAAAATTGATTCCCATTTAGCTGCCACCAACATTTGGTGCTTAGCTTCACGATTTAATGGTGCAACCTCGGACCATAAGCACCACTAAATCGCGAAACTAAGCACCAAATGTTGGTGGCAGCTAAATGGGAACCAAATTTTGGTGCAAGGTGGACACATTTTTTTAACAGTGTAGTTCAAATATTGAATAGTCCTAGGCTGAATAAAAAAAAAGGTATTTTATATGAAACTTCTGATAGTGGTTCAAAGTTACCCTAAATGCCAGGGTAACTTTGCACAGGGTTATTTTCCTATTATTTGGTGCTTTCATCATCAACATTTACTAATTTGTGTAAATTAAAATATAATTTAGGGTTTATTCTTCCATTTTATGTCATTAAGTCTGAAAATACTATAAAAACATTAGTGGGGAAGAAGAAAATACTGAAAATGTGGTTCAATGTTACCCTGATTGACTGTAGTTTTCGAGAAAAATGCGAAGAATAGAGTCATAAACGGTGCAGAAAAAATACTTTATTGGAAACATGAACATCGGTATTCGCACATCTTAACAGATGAAGATGTTCAGATTGTCCATCGTGCCATGTTCATTGAGTCTTCCACTCGTGCGCCGTGGAATCGCTGATTGCACATGTTGGATCACGTTTTTTTCTTGCTCTGGATATGATGTCAATCGTTTCCTTTGTATTTTTCTTGAATACTATTATAGGTCATAGAAATATAGTTCTTTATGAATTTTTTCTGTATTTCAAGCAAGAAATCTGAGTACGCAGTGTCACTCTGTATATGACAATAAACCATGTGACTATTACTTGTATCTATTACACTTATATTCAGATAGTTGATGATAATTCCTAAAAAGTATAATTTTAGAAGTAATTAATGTTCCGTCAAAGGAAACAAGAATATTCCTACAGTTGTAATTATGAGCGAAATATAAGTAAATAAATCAAGAGACTTGACGAACAATCTACAGTTAATGACTTTCCATTGCGGAGTTGCCCAAAATTTACTGAGTCTTCTGTGGACTTGATGAGCTGTCCATTATTTCGGACGGTGTCCCCAAACTCCTCTGGACTCTCGCTGGATTATAAAGCACCTCACAATGGACAGGCCGGGATTCAGGCACGACATTTTCATAGCATTCTCATTAATTAAAGCAGAACATCTTCTCCATAATACATGAGTGAATTTATACCTTTGTATCACGCTATATGGTCAAGCATTACCTTGACTTGATGTATGGAAAATGTTATGAACATATATTGCTCTAATTAAATAATTCTTGAATTTTAATTGAATGAATATTCATATAATTAACCGAAATAAATTTTCGATGGGAAAATAAATGTACAAATAAATCTCTCAGTTTAAATATTCCAAATGGTTTAAACATTTAGTTTTGATGTATGTATTATTGTTTTTTCACAAATTTAATTACAATAATTAGGATAAAAGGCTTTCCTGAAAAAAAAAGTTTCAAAGTTTAAAATGTTTTCTATTATTTATTCTAATTACGATATATTCTGCTTCTTAAGGCTTTTAAAATAATATTGCTATTTAGAAGCAGAGATGAAATAAAATATCAATACTACTCTCTGGTTTATGATTTCAGCAGTGAAATTTCTTAGCATGCATAAATGAATTAAAACAATGATAAACTCATTTAAAAATTAAGATGATTTTAAATCTGATTTCGATTTACATGTAATATTATAACAAATACATGTCATTATATAACAGGAAAATCTTGCAGTAGAGCATTTTATGATTACTAAAATAGAACATCGGTATTGGCCAATGTTGTAAACAGGAGTTCTGAGAAGTTTTACCAGTTCATGCAGAAGCCGAAATCGTGGATCATTCCTAAATACACAATTTTATTAAAAGAATAAACATGAAAAAACCCTCACAAAACATATTTTTTTACTCCTTCACCCTTTCTTATAACACTATATTTTCATATTTTAAAATTAGGCATTAACATCTCAAAACTTTTAGTTTATTTTACACAACACTAAGATAGATTGGCCAAGATCCGTTGGAACTGCCAGTCTACAACGGTTCACGTCGGGATTGATCAGAGTCAGAGGATGTACTAAGGGAGTACTATTTGAGCTTAATATTTGAACTATCAAACATCAATACCAAAATCCTTTTCAAATGTAATACGTTTTATTAAATACTAACTAATATTTAATGAAACATAAATTCGATAAACTTAACTTAAAACAGAAATTTAATAAACGTAATAGTTTTAACAATTTAAAGCTATTAAGTTTATTAAATAGTCTTAAAACTTGATGATTAATTAAAACAATTCAAAAGTATATCACATAATAATATTGCAATTGATTACTGCTGAGTCATAATAAATTATAATTACATATCCTAAACATAATTCAAATTCCAAAGTGCAATTGAAATGAAATACTATATCTAAATTGACATGCGTTTGTGAAAATCGTAATTTATTTCCAGCAGCAATTACTTTTGTAAACATCTAGAGTAAATAGCTGCATTATAAACCATGCGTAAATATACTAAATATATTCCCTTAAAGGTCCTCACATTCTACAATATTCATTATTTCGATATATTCATCTAAATACGTAAATGGACTAGAAAGTAATTGAACGTTTTCATGCGAGGTTTGACTAAGTCTACCATACAAAACTATTTAGAATCCCTTACATTATCTGTAAAACTTTATTTCATAGAGTTCGGATCAATGCGGTGACTATAATATCAATATTTAGTTGACTCTGCTCCAATTCTAAACAAAGTGGTTAAGTGCCAAATTTAACGATAAATTTCCCTTGTCCACTTCTAACAATTGGCTCTTTATGAATGTGTTTATTTACTAATGATAAATGAGAAGTACAACGTCATCCGTTAACAATTAAAGTATTATTAATTACGTGCCGTAACACATACCATCATTGAATTGTTAACATGGGTAAGTGTATTTAAGGGTTATGAAATATAGTGGAGCATCAAAGGTAATTGTTGGATAATAAATGTAAGTGGGAATGGTTTTAAACAATTGGATACAAAATTAGATATATAAATAAATACATAAATAACAAAGGAAAAAAATTAAAGTATATATATATATATATATATATATATATATATATATATATATATATATATATATATATATATATATATATATATATATATATATATATATATATATATATATATATATATATATATATATATATATATATATATATATATATATATGATTGAATGATAAGGATTAAGGTGAAAAGTATACGTCACTTATAAATATAATATAAAATTACTAAAATTGTGTAGTTGGTAACACTACATTATAATATTTGTTTTATTAAGGGTATAAACTAAAATTCTATTAAGTACGTTTGTTTTTCTTTTAAACCGAGTTAAGCTACTAATTTGTGCCGCTTGCAAGTGTTTACCTTAATCCACATAAATTATTTAAAGATAATTAGCGTTTGTATTTTGGATTAAGTCACATAATGATTTCGTTAAGATAATGAGTTAGACAATAAGTGTGGCGCTGTTGAAGAGAGAGTTACTAAGAAAGCAACTCTCTCTTCAACAGCACCAAACTATTGAGGCCTCTAAAGGTTGAATGTACAACTTGAAGAAAACATTTAAGCACGTTTTCTTTTGAAGCACATATTGGATGCCAAGAAGGACTATTTATGTCGGTGGTATATCGGACATTCTCTGCTCTTATCATACGGGCTTGATCCTCCCGATTTTAGTTTTGTTGAATCAGAAAGATTTATTTAAGAATGGTTAGGGATGTTGAAAACATAACTCTCCGTTAGAACAACCTAAACTCTAAAATACTAATTGTTTTAAAATATAACTTAAAATAAATTAGATATTTTGACGGACTCTCCCGCGATGTAGAAATTTGATGCTAAGTATTTTGAATTTAACCATTTCAGTAAGATATGAATTTGGACACACTTTTTCAGCAAGACTCAGGATGTCAAAAAAAATTTCTGGGATTCAGTTCCTTCATTGGGAAAATTTTCGAACTTCCAAAAACCATGACTTAAATCCTGCTGATTATAGAAATAAGAAGAAAAAAAGAAAAAGGAAAAAAAAAAAAAAAACATGAATCTGCAACATCTCAAGCAAGCAGATCTGTTTGATAACGTGTTCAGGAGTTCCAATTCGTACATTTGCCACTACTTACATACAATAAGGGAGGGAAAACTAATATACACCCAAATAATAACATTCACTCTACACCAAAAACCAGATTACCAATCAACTACTAACTTACATTTATTGAAAAGCAAGGCCCGCACTTAAACTATAACACAATAAATAAACATATGAGCACGAGTGGTATAAGCATGAGGAGAATTGCAACTTATGAAGATGGTATTGGGACCAATGCCAGATATTAATTATTAGAGATGATACCCTGATCAATATGTAGAAGGTATTATTAAATAAAATACGTTTCTTGTATCAAAAGACATATGTTGAAGGGCTTGCCAGGCCGTAAGGTAGGGTAGGCAGCTTTGGAAACGAGCCCTAGACACCATTTTCCCACAGGTTTCAACGTTGAGGTATATGGTATATGGGTTGATATATAAGTAAGTAGCTTTGTAGTCGGACGATGGACAAACGACAACCACAGACTTCAATGTATTCTTAAAGTATTCATTTTTATTTGAGTTCCTTATGTTTTCTGACTATACAAAAAATAAAAATGCGAAAACAATAAATGTTTGATTTTAGAAAGTGCTTATTGTACGTACTTTTTTTTTTTTTTTTTTAACTTTAATGATTACAATTTAAAGTGAATTTTAAAGATTTCAATTCGGTCCTTTTATATTCGTAATTATTTGTGTGTTTCATTGGATAAATCTAGCATTGTAGGAAAAATGTATTAATTTAGCTATTGCCTATTTTTCACATTCCAAGGTTAAAAACAATTTCCTTAATATCGTAGCATCGTGCTTCAAAAGTACTGTGTTCTACAATATATTTTATTTCCCCAGTACATAATTTAGAGAACATATCTATCTTAAAGATTTATTGAGGTTGAGGTTATACTAAATATTACATTGCAATTTAACGAATAGTTGTCGGTGAATCTCTGGATACGCATTAATATAACCACTGCATGTACAAAAAAAAAAAAAAAAAAAAAAAAAAAAAATCCTACCTCCACGGTAATATAATTTACAAATCAATGTTTTATGCTATACATTAGTTCCTTAGAGTCGAGGAAAGAGATGCTCTCGATATATTTCCAGTAGCTTTTTCAACAATTCATTTATCCACTTGCGTGCAAAACCAATTAATTATACATCTGGGACATTTATAGAGAAGTGACCTTTGCTCTGATTACATTAACATAGTCGTTAAACTGAATTAGTGAGTTATACAAATTTCGATAAAACACTACCTTTTCAATACTGCTTTTCACATTTTTTTTTTTTTTTTTTCAAATTGCAATACTCCAGAAATCTTTGAAAGATATATTTAAGATTTATCTCCAGAGACCTTTCAATAATTCACATACCCACTAGCATGCCGAACAAATTGATAATACTAAGGCACAGAAATAAAGTTCGTGTAATTAGAAAAGTATTCTTTATCCTGCTCTATTAGTACACCCGATATTTTAATTCAAACCATATTTACTAAGTAAACTTTACATCAACTCATCCTACACCAATACACACTACATAGTTTTTTCAAAATAGGAATACGCCACTTAGAATTCCTTGAAAGATATATTCCAGATTTATCTCCAGTGGCCTTTTCAATAAACTCCAAGCGCTGGACAACCATCCAGAGAAATAAATAACCTCCAATATCGTGAGGCTGACCCCAACCGCCTCTCGAAAATGGGGTCTCCGCTATAAATATTAAACGCTTCTCCGCCTTCATTTCCGATAAGCAACCGAAAAAGACGATAATAATGCGTTCGCCCTGAGATCCATCCCCATATTTCTCCGAGCCACTAGCTTGAGGAAGAGACACAGTGCTTCTTCCTTCACACTTGCTTGCTATTTGTTTGGTTTGCCATGGGTGACGTTAAAGGACATTGCTGGGATCTCATTGTTTCATAGCTTAGGATGCTTAGTGTAGGCTTGTGATTAAAGGAAGAAGTGAAATATTTTTGTTGCTGTTGGTTGGAATGGTTGGATGGGTGTTTGGAGAGAGATTTTGTCGGATGGTTAATTAGTTTAAAGAGTGAGGAGGTAAAAGTTTGGAAAGATACGAAACTTTATTAATTTTTTTTGTTTAAATTTGGTATTTAATTATGACGAAATAATAGGTTTACCCCTTAAGGACAGTATTGTTTGTTGAATAGTTGTATGCATGATAAGTTATAGTTAGACGAAAATTTTAATACTATATTGCTTATCAGCTCAAAATAGGAAGATTTTTCTTAAACTTATGTTATTAATTAAGAAAATAATTTAAAGACTTTAGCTGTACATAACTTTTGCATCATTAAATTATATAACTTTGTAATATTTGCTTAGAAGTTAAATCAAGTTAAGAGTAAATTTTTCAAGAAGAGTTAGTAATGTAAGAAAATACCCAGACGAAAGTTTGTAATTTGTTTATTCTTCTTTATAGTATATTTCTTGTAGAAATACATTTAGAAAACTCCAGTGCTTTAAATAATCTCTAAAAAGTGGTCCTGATCTAATGGTTTCTAAGGAGACATGGCCCATTTTTTCATTTGGGATTTAATTATTTAAGGAAAGCTTTTAGGAGTCTGTCTGGGCTAGCTTTTCTTTTGATAATTATTACTAAAACGGAGTTTTTTTTATATATATATAATATGATTGAGTTGTTCCATGTGTTTTTGATGTAATATTTTACGGGTATCAATAATTAAAGTTCAACTTCCAAAAGTCTGTAAGTAAAAAACCACTGGTCAGAATGATCTAAATTTTTCCTCTATATACTCGAAGAAAAAGACGCAGTATGGCATAACAAAAACACGATTTTAGACAGATTTGTCCGAATAACAAACCCCTTTTCCCGATGTTAAATTTTAAGCCAATCTGGCCAGTATTCTTTTTTTACAACTATTCCAAAGCTAAACTTCAATTTTTATCACCTGAGGTGATTATAACTAAATGTCCTCTTTTAAAAAGCATGATTATTAAAATCATGGTATTTATTCTTATTCCATTTGGTGTCCTTCAAAAAGTCAATGGTATGGCATAAGAAAAAATAGTTCGAAAAGATATTTTTATGCCATACCTTTTCCCTCTTCAAGCAAATATAGGTCAAATTTCGGGGTCATTCTGACCAGTGGTTTTACAACCAGCTTTTTAAATATTGAACTTCAATTATGAACACTCAGTAATTCAGTGGGTAACAAAGAGTTAAGAAAGTTAAACATGTATGTTTGAAAATTTTACCAAGAATAAAAATATTTAAGTTTCATTAATGATTCTTATGGGATGAAAAATTAAAAATAATTATTTAGGGTTATTTATAAATTAATAAAACACTGATACTTTCATGCTCCATTACTATTGTATGATTAAATAGTTATATTGTTGTATCCTAAATCATCACGTAATAGTTTGACATAATAGTCAACTATAGTACTAATCTTTTGAATAAATTGAAAACTATTTTTATATATATGTAATGTATTCCCTTTAGAACTTCCGATTTCGCTTAAGTATTTTCTACCGTTTTCAGGAATTTTAGCTTGAATTAGCTCGGACCCGTTCTTTGGAGTATCACCAATATAGAAAACTCCAGATTTCTTTTAGGTTACACCGCTTCTTTTTAGGCTTCATACTTGTTGGCACTTTTCTCTCTTTTTTAGGCTTCTTACTTGTTGGCGCTTTTCTTTCTTTTTAAGCTCGCTAAGAGTCGTCACTGTCCTCCTCGTCTCTAGAAATAAATTCTTGTTATTCGACCACGACTTCCTTATTAAGACGGTAAACACCACTACACCGTTTCATATACTCTTCGCAACTGTCAAACCCCAAGTCAATATCAATAACCATTGAACTACATATGATTAAACAGACCTGTACATAGTAGGGGTTTGACCCAAATTTCCAAAACGGTATAAAACCAAGAGCTTTTTCTCTAGACACTCTTTCGAATGCCCTAACCCCAAAGCTCAAGAGAAGAAAAAAAAAAAAAAGAAAAAAAAAAAAAAAAAGAAGGAAAAAAAAAAAAAAAAAATGCTAAAAACTTACGAACCAAAATGCAGGAAACTGGAAAATTTTTCAGATTGAAATTACTTTTTCATATATTTATTTGAAAAGTTTGTAATAAACATTGTTGCTAATAGAAGCCGGGAAGAATTTTGAGTTGGAAAAAAAGATAACAAAAAACAAGTGCGTGACGTCAAGAATGGTTGAATGCCATTTTGAAAAACATTGTTCAGATTGGGTATTTTGGAAGGAATCAGCCTGGTTACAATGATACTCAATAAATTTAATGCGGGTATTTCGCTGGAAATTTGTTGTATTTCTTTTGTTTTCATTTTTTGATTTTACTTTTTGTAAGTTGTATATATCTATCTATCTATATATCTATATATATATATATATATATATATATATATATCGTGACAATCAAAATTTTGCATCCGCCAGAATTTGTTTTTATCATTGCTAATACGATGCATTGCCTATTTTATAAATGTATATTGATGTAATATCTACGATGAGCTTGAGTGGCGCATTAAAATATTATCGAGATAATAATCGAGGAAGAATCGCATGGTTTGAACAAGTCATACTTTCATTTCTAAGTATCGGAAAAAGAGTTATGTAAACATATTATCGTTTATAGTTCTTCGTAATCTGATTGGAAATAAATTTTGATGTGCTACTTTAACTATTTCTTGCTCTTCATGAGAAACCAGACCCTAAATTCCGTTTGTTTATTGAAATGATTGATCTCTTTTTTATATGCATGCATCAGAACTTTGCTTATTTGGTTTGTTTTCCAAAGAATTTTATCACGTTGCAACCCAGTCCCCTCTTAAATTGCGTCTTGACGTAAACAATATGATAGTGACGTCAGAATGATGCTACAAATACTGTAATTTATCTTAAATAATACTATGTAAAAGAGCTTCATGGAAAAATATAATCTTTCAAGAAATTTCTTGATTATGCTGCTGAAGTAACTTTTTGTTAACTCATTGCCTCACTTTGAAGCGAGCGAAGTGAACCAAGGAGTAGCGATCTCGGGTTTTGACGAGAAAGTGGCATAGCTCCCTAGTTATAAATAATTTTCTTCTACTATTTTATTTCGTACCCATAAAGAATGAGTTTGTCAAATAATGATTGAAAATCCACATATACTTTTAATGTTTGCACTAATAAATATCAGTAACTCAATTTTATATAACATTCAACAAAATTATAATTTACGATTTACATTTTGTATAATTATTTACTAGCTCTGTTAATACTACGAAGTAAATTAAATATCTATATATATAATTGCTGCTGCCCGAATTCGGCTGTATTTCTGTGAGCAGAATGGCAATGACTTTAAACATCCAACCACAAATTTTATAAATGTACTTTATTCATGAATTTCCAAATTCAGTAATCCAGCCAATCACAAAATATCTTGTGAAATTTGACTAATACATTTTTTTCAACAGCGATTCACTATATATATTTTTCTTATTATACTTATGCAAATTATTGCCTATTTTAAACATATTGATTTAATATTTAAGATGATGCAAGAATAAATAGATCCAAGATGTGTATATATATTTTGGATTAAAATTCTAGATAAATCTTTTAAGGATCTTTTTTTTTTCTTTTCAATTTTGCCGCCAAGTTGAATCGACAGAGTTTTTCAAAAATGGATTCCAATTTAGAATGGAACCACACTAGTTCCGGTTACCCAAAATCGACAAATAAAAAGTGGGGACCGTAAAGTACATTATAACCTTTCCGAGTGCTGTGGATAATAGAATTTCGACTACAAAACCTTAATTCGAATACAATTAAAACAAGTCAAATTTGTTTAGATTTGGCAAATAGCCATAACATATTTCATGGGAACGTTTTCCGGATATATGTCTATAAAAGCTGAGCATGGAGTTTTCCTTAAGAATATTGAGGTTTCTATGCTGAAAATTCACAATCGATTGAAACAGAACTTCAGCATTCCGGATAAACTATAATTTAACTTTTTATATTAATATATTCATTCAAGTTATGTAAATACCGTACGTTGCCTTTTGAGGACCTTTAAAAAAAAGTTTCCAGATTGGAAATGGAGTAAAATGGCTGGTGTCACCCAATTCAAAATGGCGTCAAAACGCCATGTTACCAAATCTAAACGGTCACTGTGGCCCATGTGTTGCCCTTGCGTCATTAAAATCCTACCAACCAATTAAATGGTCACTGGGGTTGCATTCAGCGCCAAATCGTTAACTTTCAAAAAGTCGCCAAGAGGCACCGGGTAGTAAATCTGAACATACATTCATTTCTAATCAGTGCAAATGGAATTACGAATTGAAAATCATTAAAATAAAGAATATTGTCCTTGCTTAACGCGTCTCGACATAAGCAGTAAGATAATGACGTGTCAAGTATTGTAGCTGTTCATAAATAATAAAACGTTTTCAGTTTCATAGCGCAATATCACTTTTCAAGGATTTTCTTGATTATGAATCTGAAATATCTTTTTGCTATTGTATATTTCAATTGCCTTACATTGAGGCGAACAAAGCTAGCCTGGTTCGCGAAGCGAGCCAAGGAGATTGCATAGCAATGAAGGAAGTTGGTGAGAGTTAGTGAGCATAGGGTAGAGCCCCCTAGTATTATAATATTACACTTAAAATTTAACATATTTTCTTTTAATAAATTTATCATATTATTTGCTACATTTAGAAATTATATAGACTGATATTTGTTAAAATTTATTTTGAACAAAAGAGAGAGGATTTTTAAATTGTTTGGTTCTTTGTTCTCCGTATAAAACAATCTAAAATCACATGTTTTTAAATCAGTATATTTTGAGAGAACAAGTCTCAGACTTCATCAACACGCCTGTGTATTCAAGCCTAAAATTTCTCTCCCCAACTCGTAGATAAAATGAAGCCTAACTTTGTTTAAGAATCCTTGCATTATAGATTCCGAAACGAACCTCTATAGGGATTTCTAAATCAAGAAAATAGTCACCAATACTCCATAAATCCTAGATTTTGAACGTATACATCTTTCTTGCTAGGAAACTGGAGATACATATAAAAGAAGGATTGCTATCCAGAAATAATAATATATTTTTGCTAAAAGCTGACGGAAATGGTATTCTATTGGGTATTAAATCCGCTAGAAATGTGTATTACTTTCTCGAATAAATGTATTTAGCGTCTTTCCTGAAATTGGCAAGAATTGAGCAGAATCTTTTTGTAATTCTGACGCTTTTGGCAGAAGCACGACCACTTTAATATACCTTTGGGATAAAGACATTAAGATAAAAGGAGTATGAATACTTCTGATGGAATAACTTGAAGAGATATTCTTAGATTTTTTCGGAGAATAGCGTCAAAAAAGTATATTATTTCTACAAATTAAATGTATTGTTCGTTGCTAGAGAGAAAACATTTCAGTTGGGTGTTCTATGTTATGTGAATATTTATTTAGATAAATGTTACACGATTCCTATAACTGCCAATGGTATATCCATTTTCAATACTTAATTATAGCACTGTATTGATGTATCGATGGTTTATTAAACTCAAATAAATAATACTAATATAAACTTTTTCATGGTATTGGACTTAAGACCCGTGATAAACTGTACATCGTCTATAAGCCGAATATTTATGCTTTCATTTGTTTTCTTTGTATCTTTTATTTTTTTATTTCCAATATTTTGAATGACGTTCTAAATGTTTACAAAGTATACCAATTAGATATTTTTTTTTTTTTTGCTTTTTTAATGAAACTTTTTTATACGAGATTAACGATGAATAAAATATTTAATATATATATAACATAATGCAATTAAGGTGTACGTATACCCTAAAATTCATGAAAATCGATCAGAATATTCATTTGTTGGTTATTATATCATAATATTCTCTGATACTTTAAGCTTTAAATAATATTAAACTTTTGAAAATATCCTTTATATTTTCTATACAAAGCTACTTAAAATAGGTTTAGAGCTCTGAAATTTTCAACATAAATAGTTTTTACCTATTAATTTGACTTTTGAAAAACAGAATGTCCACATTTTTTAATTAATTTTTTAATTTTTTTTTATTAATTAATTTTTTTTTTTACGAAACGACTTCAAGTAGGGATACAGCTCTGAAATGTTCAACATAAGCAAGTTTGGACCTTCTAATTGGACTTTTGAAAAACAGAATGTCAAAATTTTATAATGACTTTTTTAATTATTTTTTTTTACAAAATGACTTTCCGTTTTCCACATTAATAGGTAAATATAATATATCAAACATTATTAACTGTTATGTATGTGTTCTAATAATGAATATATGGACAAAAATGCATCAAATAAATCTTTTGAATTTGTTAATTTCAATTTTGCTGTTTTTGTTTGATATCCACATGTTTAATATCATAAAAATTTATTTATTTAAAATAATTGAAAATTACGTTATTCAAAGGCATATAACATCACATTGGGCAGTGGTCCTCTTGGCAGGGAAACAATTTAAATTGGTTTTTCATGAAATAAAATATTTGACCTATTGGTTAGGATAATGAACTGTGGTAAACATTAGAATTCTAAAGAGCATTAAATTGTAACAAACAGAAATGAACATACGATGCAAAAAATCTTAAATTTAATTGTGTTTAAATAAACCTCCTCTAACTTATTCACCCTATACCCTACTATATACAGCGTGTCCCTGTATAACCTGACCTACCTTTATTTTCGACACCGTTGGTTCTAGATGCATAGTCCCAATTGAAGAAATGTTTTAAATCGTAAAATATTTTTACTGAATAGTTTTTAAGTTAGGAAAGGCATCCGAACGCAATTGATTTTTCTCTGTATTTCATTTTGTGTACATGCCCTTAAAATATGTTAATGGCCACGGATGTAAGGTGGTATAAGTCACTAAATTCCATTTTTTATATCTCCATGAATATTGGTCGTACAAATTTCGAATTTTTTTGTTTGAAATGTTTTTTCATGGTCAACATTTTTTTAAATAGGAGTTGGGGGGAACTGGGTACCATATTAAAATTTACAATCCGCTCTTTTTATATCACCCCTTTTCTTAACTTAAATACTTTTCATTAAAACTATTTTAATTGATTTAAAACATTTCTTCAATTGGGACTATTCATCTAGGACCAACGGTGTCGGCCAGGTAATACGGGGACAAGATGTGTAAACTCAATATAAGTAAACATTTATCATGGAAGCACAAACGTATTTCCAAGCTATACTTTTCATTATATTTTTTTCTAGTCCAATCAATTATAAACTCTAAGCGAGAGTATTTTTTCATCCCTAATTACAGGTTGACAATTGGAGGGCTTGGCAAATAAACATGATACATCCATTGTTTTAGTTTTGGATTTTCTAGAAAACATTTTAACGAGCTAGACATTGTTAAAATACAAAAACACAATGAAAGTAATATTTTAGACTAATTAATCGAAAAAAAATAAATTATAAAGTGCAAAACCAAGCACGGTGGTAATTAGTCATGTACCTCCTCCAATTGCCCCATGTTAATTGAAATATATTTTAGCTCATCTGCATATTGTTTGCTTCAAATCATAACAACAGTTTTCATTGGTTTTACTAATTAATTATTGAACTTAATGGTTTGAAGACAATATAGATTATGCCCTTTTTTGAACTTTATGCAGTGCTATGTCTGACTTTTTAGAAACTAGATTTTGGCTGAACGTAACTATAGGTATGACGTAAGGCTGAAAATACACTACAGTGCCTTACATTTCAACATTATAGTACAATTTGATATAAACTGTAGCAACTTTATATGTATGATTGATCTTAGTTATCTATGACATTTGGCAGTTCATTCAAACCTTGGATTTTATCAATAGGACACTATCAATATTCGATTATGATATTGCATTGTCTTTTAAAACAAAGATACATATTTTTCCTGAGAAAAACTGCGGATTAGATTATTCCACTAACATGAAGTTGGAGATTGTTTTAAAATTGATTCAATGTAGATTGCGGAGTATTTCATACAGGTGACACAGGCAGGATATAAAGCAAAGACAAACAATATCACAGTTATTTCACATTCAGAGCTATACACATTTTGTTTAAATAATTTCAGACAAAAATGGAATTTTAAAATACAATTGGGCACCATTCCAATTTATTCCACATCTCAAATAAGTCACTTCTAGAATAAATTACCTTCAAATCAAATTTTTCTTCAAACTTTGAAGATGGCATTTTGTAATAAATATGGAAATTGTATCTTCTGTTATGTACGAGTCCTTGTGCATCTCGTAAACACAATTCTTGTTTTTCTTTTTTTCCACGTGACGCAGAACATTTCTTCCTCTGAACAAAATATGAAATATATACAAAATAAAACAAAAAAACACTTCAGTTTCAAAGAGAATATCACTATCTTGTTAGTCAGGTTCTTGTTAGGAGTGATATTAAAGAAATGATTTTCTTCAGATTTGCTGTGTCACTAGAGAAAAATATAAAGCATATATTTGAAAAACCTCACTTATCTTATGGAAAAATATAAATAAAACAAAATAATTGTGTATTTCTATATTGTTGGTAAATGAAGCAGAAATATGAAAACTTTATGGTTAGTTGTTTCTAAAAACTTGTATAAATAACTTATACTTTTGAAATAACTTATGAATAATAAACTTCTTACATGGTCTGTATGAAACTAAAATAGGAAGGAGTATAGGCCTTTTCATCCTATTAAACAATTGTAATAATTTTTTGGGGGAATTCATTGAATTCGTAATTATAGTAACCCATCTATAAATTTCACAACTAATACCTCTATAAATATATCTGATATGATCAATAATAATATGATAATTGTATCAAATAATGATTTTTTTAATGTATTTTAAGGGATTTTTATCATTAGTTAGGAGCATCAGTATTGAGGCCGGATTTTTTAAAGAAGTTTGCATTAAAAGTTTACATAGTATGTATGTGTACGCATATTACTTTTTCATTTCTTCTGGTATATCAAAAGTCGAAAAGTATAATTAAATTTTGTTATTGTTTAGGAGTTAAATGAGCTTCAAATAAAAAATAAAAAAATAAATAAAAAATGACAGAAGCAACAGTAGAAAAACCGGAATTCTGAACGGTGGCAAACTATTTTGTTTCAAAAAGTTGCTGAATAATGCTGTCTGCAATTTCCTAGCGATATTATAAAGTAATGTTTCAAAAAGAATACTGAGGGGGGGGGGGGTATTATTAAGGAAAGTCAAGGTAAATTTTTGATGAACTTTTAAACTTCAAAATGAACCCTTACCTTGTATTCTTTAATTCAAATTTGCATACCTCATTTGCCTTCAATTTGAAAAATATTATTATGTTATGTTAAAAAATGAGTACTTGTAAAAACATTTTACATATGTTTTACATAAGCATTTTATATATGAGTGGATTATGCACCATTACTTCTAAAAGCATTTTATGTATCGAATTCTTCTTTAGGAGAAAATACTTTTTCTTCTTACGATTATTTTTATTTGTTTTCATGCTGCTGCCTCAGATTCAATATAAGTCTAAGTGTTCATATATTTCGTTCAGACTTTGCCAAGTTAAAACCAGAATGGTATTACAATGTGTTCTAGAGTTTTCCGTACAACAATGTATTACCAAATTACATGTTACTCAATACATTTTTATATGATTTCTTAAAAAATCTTAAAATAACTTTTTATTATTCAATATTTCAATTTAGGTATAATATAACAAAATCCCTTACCGGGTGTTTAAAGTAGTGCCTAATCCATTTCACTCCATCATTTATTATCCTATTATAAACTCTAATAATAGGGTAATTTTAATCATTTAAGCTTTAGTGTCCTCAAATCTCCTAACCCATTTCTGCATGAATTATGGAAGAGATTTCAATTATCAATTCATGTATTCAAACATCTGCCTTATTCTCTGGCTATATCCTTCATTCCTGGGTTTCAGTGTTTGTTACTCCATTAAATTTGAATTATTCTTTGTTCCACAGTAACTGTCAGTCTTAAAAATTTTCTGAACATGATATGCGGATAAACATTTTTTTGGTATTTCTTAGCAAGGATATATAATGATGATTTCATTGCATTCTGAGGTTTAGCAAAAATAAACCACGGACATTTTAATTAAGAAGCGATAATAGTACTTCTCAGGGTTGGGATTTACATTAAAAATTTAATTTCACATAATTATCCACATATAAAAAAATATGCGGATGCGTTATGATACCTGTATTTAATACTAATTATATTATACGTTTCTGACAGTAGAAAATGCCTTATTAGCGTTTAAGTTATTCTCAGTACTCATTGCCTGAAGTATAATACTGTTACGAATTTTTTATATTTGTAAATATTTCCTAGTGTTAATTTTGTAAATAGGAAAATTTATGTACATTTCGCATAAGGCAGTGCAATAGTTAGTCGTTAGTTTGCTTCCCCGCAATGTATGTCACAATGCTCGATAACGAGTTTTACAGAGGTAACGCTGGGAAGCGAGATTTTCAAGGAGCAGGGCATTTAATGTTATAGTAATGGCAATCTCGCCAAATTGGTGAGTTAGAGCCAAGTTGGCGACGGTTTTGGCGACTAATTTTTGTCGCCAAATTTGGCGAGAAATTGCAAAACTGTCGTCAAACTTTGTGGTCAAACTTGGCGACCATTTGGCGACATTTTCGGTCCCCATGTACATGTATAGGACTTTTCGACTACGATCTGGAAAGTTCTCCAAATATCTACCTCTAGAAATTTCAAGAATGTTCGACTACCCTATAAAAGTTTCCTATGGAGAATTGAATAAATATTGTTATAAACACATTTTTTATTCATATTTTAATCTTAATTTTTTGTTAAAAACTATGTATTTTTTTTAACTTTGTATTTAAAAACTTATAAATAAATAAATATTGAGGTCAAATTTAAAATTCTCCATAGTAACATGCGTAAATGTAATACTTTTTATTTGAAATAAAAATCATACCTCTAAGTAAATTACAAGTTTATTTATGTTTGTTCTAATAATGTCCTAATTAATCCCTTTAATTGCAATTAGCTGATTAAAAAATTGAAAGAAAAAAAAGTTTATATGCAAAAATACATAAAATTTAATTATGATATACTGTCATAAAGTTTTAAATTATAACCTAAAGTTAATAAAAATCATCTCAATTGTATATGTATACCTTAACTTGTTCGAAACCGTTGGCTTCATTAAATTTTTTAAACTTTTTCTAATTTATAGTTTTTTACACTTTCAATATGAGTAAAACATATTTAAGAAATATTTATATTGTTTATAGAAAATGACTTGAATATATATTTTTTTTTTTTTTGAAAAATCACTGGTAACTGAACCGGAATTCAAAAAGCCATTAAGCTAAACGGGTTGATCATAGTTCCTTGTCTTTGGTCATTCAGAATTAATAATGTTCTTAAGCTTTATTTTAATATAAAGGATATATTTGAACCTTATTTTTCATTTAACCTCATTAACACATTACAATTTAAATAAGCACATTCACAAAATTGAAGAATTAGCAAAAACATACTTTTCACCAACATTTGATTTATGCATTTTTGTTGTTAGGAAATATGACATACACAACACTATTAAACTATTTTAACAGCAGACACTTGAAAGACTTGATTATAACTGGTTATATTGAGGGTTTTAAATAATTTGCCTAAAAATAATTTTTTATTATTGCACTTGCAACTAGGAAAATTTATCACAAATAAATTAAAATACGAATTATCTTATAAATATTATAATATCAAAACAATTATTGCAATTATATTGTGCAAAACATATTGTTGAAACTATATTGATTTCCAAGTAAATAAAAAAAGATGCTTTGTAAGAATATATGCAATCGAAACATACATCAATACATAGAAATTCATTTCTTAATGGCTGCATTATAAACATATCATGCTCTCGCCTAACAAAGAAAGAATAAAAAATTATAATAGAAATATTTTAGAAAGATCTAATTTATATTTATTGCTAAAGCTCTTTGAGTTGAGTAGAGCACGCTTTACATTTTTTCATACTTTTTCCATTCGTTTCAATAAAATGAAAATTCAGTAGTTTTATCTCAGAGAAATTAAATTGGACTGATTTTAAGTAATAATTTATAGCTCCCCTTTTCGAAACTTGAATGAAGTGCTCACGCGATATTTCACTGTGAAAGGAGGATGAAACTTTCGACAGTCCTTTCCAATCCCGAAATTGAGTTAATCTGAATTTCCTTTTCGTGAAAAGAAATGTGGAAGAATCTCGAAAATATATTTATTTCTAAAATCGATTTAATTGGGGCCCAATATTACAGACATATTTCTTATGAATTTAAAAATTAAATATGTACACTTTTTCTGAGTGTGTATAAATTGTGATTTACTTGTAATGAAAGAACATGGAATTTGTAAATATTATACTTTAATAAATGCAATGTTAAACTAAATCAAGAAAAATAATTTAGAAACAAATGTGCTTTTTTGTGAAGAATGAATAAAGTATCAAACCGAAATTAATATTTGTTGAAGAATGTTTGAAATGATTGGGATTTAAAATAACAAAGAGCTAACTTTAGTTATTTTTTTTTAAAGTGTAAAATCTGAAGTATAAGTATAAATTATTGCTATATGTATATTCTTAAGATGTAACATTAAAAAAAAAAAAAAAAAAAAAAAAAAAAAAACTTTTTAGTATGAAATTATTTATTTCAAATTTTTGAAAGCTACTGTCATGATTCTTTATACATATGAAGGTTTCCGTTTTGTGTTTAGTGTAAAATAGTTACGCAATAAAACACACAATAATACAATTCAGACTGAAAATAGTTTGAAATATTACTAAGCTTCAAGTAGAGAAGCATCTTGAATTAAATAGTGATTTGAAAAACAATGATTTAAAAACAAATTATTTATTTTAACTTCCTTTTGAAATTGTGTAACTTGGTCTAAGCCAAATGCATGTCAGTTCATCATTGACAATACTTTTCCCCATATTAGTATTAAGACACAACATTATTGTCTGTTTCTAAGCGCTTGCTTATACGCGCACCTATATTGTTTGCGTTTTAATGAAATGTATGAAACTTTTAGTACCTAAAGTTTTGACATTGATAAAAAATATTGCAGAATATCCCACAATTTCAATACTAATCAATATTTTGTCCAATTACCTGGGACAAAATGCGAAATTTTCTCTTTTGTCCTCGTGAAACTATTGAATCTCTTATTAATTTTTTACTTGCATGAATTGTTATGAATTGGTACAACACTTTATTAATTTCCCTTATGTAAGGTGTTGTTTCATTATGCAGAGATGGTTCAATTCTTCGTATAGAGTATTGGAAAGTTTTCTTGTTTACGAAGAATTATTTACTTCACAAAATTTAAGATCCATTATCGTAACTACCAGCTAAGAATAATAACACAATAAGTTTATTTTGTGTTTTGGGTTACAATAATACCCGATACTTGAAATTAAAACCAAAAATTTATTAGCATTTCTAATGCAACAGATTACTTATCTTATTTATTTTTCAGAAGTATGTTAGTGACTAATAAAGAGTACTATCAAGCAACGTCAAAATACACAACTCACACAAAAACTAAATATTATAAATAATTTTGAACTAAAATAAACGGAACTTTGAAATTAGCAAGTGGTTTTAAATCACTAAAATAAACTAAATTAGACTGCAATGGTTATTAAACACATAATCAAAGACATATTAAATGCTAGGAGCGACTCACTATTTTCTACTGGATGATGGATCAGGCCCTTATTACTTTTGGAATGAGTTTGCTCCTTCCATTTTGTTGTATGATCAAAGGGGTGTTTTGTATAATGGCTGTGGCTTCAAAATTATATTCATTTCGAAGTGCATAACTTTTTTTAAACTTATAATTCATTTCAATAGAATCATATAAACCATTTCGGGATTTTTATCTCACATTCGTAAAATATTCACGTCTGCATTCAAAACTACCATGTGCCTTGTAAAATTTCAATTCCCACGTACCATACCGAAATGTGACTTGCAGACTCTGTGAAACCATAACTGGAAAATGGTTCCAACCAAATGTTTCCTACATAAACATCGGTTGCTTACCAGTACATACGTGAAAGGTCATTGAAAATTATCCAAAATTTGTATTAAACTCTCCAGGTACCAGTGTCTGAGAAAATGTATTTCGTATTAAAATTTAAATTGCGCAAACTCAAAGTAATTAAATGTCTTCTATAAAATACATCGTTAAACAACACTTCGTCATTGTAAATGATGCATTGTTTATTGAAAATAGTATGTGAACAAACACAGTACTTACTTTTTCGCGATTTATATCTCCAAGTTTGTAAACGCCGTATTGCCTTTCTAATTACGTCTTCTTCGCATTTGCTTTGTAGCACATGTCATCGCATCTGTTGTAATGGTCTTTAAGTATTCAATATTGTAGTCTAGAATGACTTTTGTCATGGTGTTAATAAGGATATATCACTTTGTATTCAGTATCGATATTAGTATTATATCGTTTCATGACCTAATTCATACATATTTTAATGTAGTATGTATAGGAATATAATCTTTAATTTAACAAAAAAAGTCAAATAATGTGTTAAATAAAAAATGTATATTTTAAACTAAAATACTTTCAGGTAAGTTAATTCAGGCAATTTATCTGCATTACCTACATTATAAGCGTTGCTTGGTCCATAGCGGTGGATTAAAACTATATATCTATATATATATTTTTTTATTTTCTTTCCATATTTAAAATTATGGAAGTAGAACAAGAAGGTATTCTAAGCTTATAGAAAAAAAATAATAATCATTCTAATTTGGCAGCATATGATCATTTGGAAAAATAGACATTACAAGTATTTGTTAAAACTTACAAAAATGTGTTAACTATTATTAGGACAAGTACAGATGACTACAGAGAATACCTTTTCAAATTCAACTAAATTTCAAATAATGGGAATTTTCTCTCTAACATCTCTCTCTTCCATTTCACTCCATTAATCCCAAATCCCCAGAATAAATTTTCTTTCCAGATAAACTGAAATATTTCATATTCAAGAAGAAAAAAAATATTTTCAATTGCTTTCAATGCATTTTAAGTTATATGCATACTTTCTTGTACCCTTTTCTGAAGATCCCTCCTCCCCTACTTAATCGCAAACAATAGCAGATAAAGATATTTTCGTTATTATCTTATAAAAAACTCGTATGCCCAATTTCAGTTCCCTAGTTTTTTTGGCGAATGTATGAGTTGTTGACGAGTGGGTCAGTCAAGGCTTTCACTTAGAAATGTATTTATATTAATTTATTAATATTATGCTAATTATATGTGGTAAGAGAATTTAAATATATGTATCAGTCTTCAGAAATAATTATAATTAAAAAAGTATTCGTATAATTTTTTCAATGCATTATTATGTTTAGACATTTGTTTTTTTATCGAATGATATTGGTAATTGTAAACTTTTCTAACATTAAACTCACATATAATTATCTCAAATAATTCCATATATGTATTTGAATATCAATAACAACAGTTTGATTACAATGAAAAAACATAATATTAAGCAAAATAAGACTTTTTTAAAAACGTAATTACGTTTTGATTTTAATATTATTATCTAGTAAAAACAAATTTTTAAAACCGCTTGGTGATAATTAAATTTTAATCTTGTGAAAAAACTGAATAAATTAAACCTTTCACACATCAAAATATTTTACTACATTTAAAAACTATAGCATTCATACAAAACAGTTGTTTGATGTTAAATGCATATGATTAGAAGTATTTAGAAAAAAATCAAGCGTATTTTGTGAAATGTTTGTAATTAGTGTTGATTAAACATACACTTTATATTTGTTTATTTAATATTTCCTGGTTGTTAATTTAATTTCAAACCAAAAATACTGCTAAATACACAATAAAGATTTTAAAGGCTTAAATAAAAAAATAGGTTCATGTTTACTGATTTCACTTAAATACTTAATTCGTTATGATGATATTATGGTATTATCCAAAAAATGTGAAGCTTATTGTCATGTATTAATGCCAAGAAGTGGCGTTAAAAGGTCTTAAATCTAAAGTATATAATTATAATATAATCCGTTAATTTTCAATGTACTAAACCATTTATCTTTAATTAGCACACTAATGTTACACGAACACAAACATTTTCCATTACATAACAAATTACTTGACTAATTATTAAAGCTAAAATGTGTTTTACTTGTGTATAAAAATTAAGTCTTGTAAGTGTTTGATAGGCTTAATCTACCATATTTGAATATAAATGAAAATAACTTAAGCTTTTTTCTTTTCAGGTAAGTAGGGTGGCTAAAATTATCCCTAAAAAAAACTGAAACTAAAAAGAGAATACAGATTTACTTGAAGTAGTAAGCTTTTGGTAAGCATATTAGCTGTGGTTTTATGTTAAATTTGTTATGTGAATCATTGTACTTAGAAGAGTTTATATACAGCGTGTCCCCATATAACCCGGCCGACCTTTATTTTCGATGTCTTTGGTCCTAGATGCATAGTTTCAATTGAAGAAATGTTTTAAAGCGTCAAAATATTTTTACTGAATAGTTTAATTAAGTTAGGAAAGGGGTTGGTATAAAAATTATGGATTGTAAATTTTATATGGTCCCCAGTTCCCCCAACTCATATTTAGAAAATTGTTGCCCAAGAAAAAATATTTCAAAGAAAAAAAATCGAAATTTGTACGACCAATATTCATAGAGATACGAAAAATGGAATTTAGCGACTTATACCACTTTACACCCGTGTTCTGAAAGTTATTCTGAAATCAAACGCATGAATACGATCTATCACTATAAGTAGTGAATTGTGGATGTTGAACTCGTTTGCAAGAAATAATATGTGCTATACTCCCTTTAACTAGCAAACATATTTCGATCGCGTACGAACAAAGCAAAAATGAAATATGTCGAGCCAGAACAAATTCACACTCTTGTGTTGTGCAGGGGTCACATTCCCCCTAAAATTCCTATAATTCATTAAATTTTCGTTTCTACTTAAAATTAATAAAATTATAGTTACATTTTTCTTTTATCCCTAAAATTTAAGAAATATCGGCAAAAATTTCTGCCAGTGGTAAAAAAAATTCTAGAAGGAAAAAAAAATGCCAGGCACTTGCGTGTAAATTAGCATGTAGTACTGCGGGATTTGCAGATTCCTATGCAAATTTTAGTGGCAGATTAGTGATTGGCAGAAAGAAAACCAATAATGTAAGTTCACTTCAGAATAAAAGTAGCTCATACCAATACCAGATGTATTTAGCTATTTAATCAACCCCTGTTGTTAAAATGTACTCTGAGGAACAGTACGTAGAAATGTTACTTATGTATTACCAATGTAATCGAAATGGACGAGAGGATTCAAGACACTATGCAGTTACATTATTTTATTACATTCATCTAAAGATACGATTTTAAATGTTGGAAAGCGTTTGCAAGAAACGGGTAGCATAGGAGAGTGGTTGTCTCTGACGAAGAAATTTTTAGCTATGCTCTTGCTTTCCCTCAGTCTAATATCAAGGACGTTAATGAAGCATGTGGATACTCAAAAACCCATGTGTGAAGAGTCTTAAACGACACGGTGCACATCCTTAAAGCCCATGATTGGTGCAAGAGTTTTTGACCGGGGGTGAAAATAGACGGTTTGATTTCTGCAATTTCATCATGAACAAGCTAGAATTGGATTCATCATTCAATTATATTTTCTGATGAGTGCACTTTTTTAAGATTTTGGGTAGTAAATAGGCAAAACACACAGTTTTGGTCCCTGCAAAATCCCCATGTAATCCGACCAATAAGCATCAAGTGCGTTTGGTGCGGCATATGGAAGGAAGTGTCAGTAGGACCTTAATGTTTTGCTGATACATTTTCAAGTAAAAAGTATGCGAACCTGTTACAAGAACCTTTATCTGACTTTCTGGATGACCATGTCTGGTTAGCAGAATTTAAAAAGATGTGGTTACAATATTATGGTGCACCACCCCACAAGGCAACTTCCTGCCGAACAGCATTACGCAATATGTTTCAAGACAACTTTATAGACTGTGAAAGTCTGGTAGAATTGTCTCCTAGATCTCCAGATCTAAATCCTTTAGATTTCTTTCTTTGGGGTGTTTTGAAAAGCAAGGTCTATGAAAAAGAATCGACTAGTCTATTGGATTTTCGGAATCGAGTTTTATCCGCTGTCAGGTGTATTAAGCATGTAATGCTGAAAAATGTTGAAAATGAATTTGAATCACGTGTGCGTTTAGGTATTTTAGTCGAAGGAAAACACTTCGAGCATATGTAATTAAGAAAGAGGTTATTTATCCTTTTCATTTTGTTAATATGTATTACCTTTTATTTTTGTTTGTGTTAACAAAAAGAGCTGCTTTCTGATTTTGTTATTATTTAAAATTACTTAATTAAAAATGTTTATAGGTTTGTTTGCTGATTATTATGTGCTACACAAATGTATTTATTGTTATTATTATTTTTTTTTTTTTTCAAAGCAGTTTCTAGTCAAAAGTTATAATGTTTTAGGCGATGAACAACAACTTGTTTGCCATAGTCAAACCTAGTTTAAAAACTCGTTGTTATTCTGCTAGGATGATATTTTCTCATTTCAATTTATGTACGGGCCTCCCAAATAGCGTTGAAACTTTAAACTTCAATAACACTTTGGCTATTGGTCGAATAAATTTCGATTTTTTTTTTATTTGAAATGTTTTTTCATGAGCGACATTTTTCTAAATATGAGTTGGGGGAACTGGGTACCGTATTAAATTTACGATCCGTAATTTTTATACCAAAACCTTTCTTGACTTAAAATAATTCGGTAAAAATATGTTAACGATTTAAATCATTTATTCAAATGGGACTATGCATCTAGGACCAAAGGGGTCGAAAATAATGGTCGGGCAGGTTATACGGGGACGCACTGAATATGTTTCAAGTAGCTCATAGCTAAATACAGGTGCCAACTTTTCTCGTAAGTTATTGATGGAAATACATGTATCTGCACTAAACGTTTGAGATACGCATTTAAACAGCTTCTCTAACAACAATTATTCTTACCATCAATAAAAAACGTCGAAAGAATATCGTTTCTTTCACTAATAGACAAATGTATGTAGTACAAAATATTATTATTTCTGAAGAAAAAAAAACACGCACCCATTCTAATTATTATATCCTAGTGATTCTTCTTTCAAAGTAGACGTGTTCCTCTTATGTTATCTTTATTTATTGAACATAAGGTTTGCTTTCTAATAAATGTAATCGAATTGCTGATATACTGAAATGCTTTTTCCTAACCAGGCATAGAACATTTAAAAACTAAACAACAACTTTTATAATCGACGAAATCTTTTTTTGGAAAGAAAATAATGAATGCATCTCGAAACTTTTGTTATTTGTATATGATGTACGTCATTTTCTGAAACGCCAATTAGAGATAACTATGCTTTCTTCCCAGAGACTTTTGCAAGTCGTGAACAAAAGAAATCCTTTGTTCAACTAATAGGCCTAGAAATCACTGCGATTGTCGTTTTGTGCATTTTACTTTCGAGTCCCTCCTCAATATATTTCTTCAAGATTTATTCCAACTGATATTTTGCTCCATCGCATGCTCTAAAGAGCAACAGAAGACAAAAAGGGAAAACGCGCAATGAAGTGTAGAGTCAAACAAAAAAAAATTAGAGCTGAGAAAGTGGAAAATATTTTGCAATTCATGAAAGAAAAAGTATTCTCTGGGTGGCTGGATTAGCTCCTTTTTTTAAAGCGGGTGTGTCGATTGAAAAAAGAAAGTGTTGTGAAGTGAAGTGAGGGAATACATCTGCCTCAGAGAGTCTTGTTTGTAACATTTGAAGCTCTCTTTGTTGTTGTTGTTGTTGAGTAAAAGAAAGAGGCGCAAACATGTAAACCAACTTTTGAGTATTAAAAATGGAAGCCTTGAAAGTTGTTTTCTAAAATAACTTGAAACAAGTTAAAAGAGAATGTAAAACTGCATCGAATGTATGTTAAATCTTAAAAATAATGTTATAAAAAAAAGTTCACAAAAAGTCTTCTTTTAAATATATGTTTTTTAACGTTCATACTTTTAATAATACAGATTTTATGCTGATTTTTACTACCACTATAATCATTTTCGTATGAATAGAGGTGGTAAAAAGTGGACTAATTTAAAAAAATAATACGTAGAAAGAAACATAGCCACATCTAGTGATATATTTAAAAATCTGCAAACAAATTTGTTTATCATTTTAAAATATATCATAACAGTTTGGATGTTAAATTTTAAATTGTTAATGTTCTTAAACATTTAAGAGATAATAAATTATAAAATTAGCATAAAATTGAGAAGGGTCACTACGTGTATTTAGCATTCAGTCTATCGATCCTAATATGCTGTTACCATTTCTAGAAATAAGAAATTAAAGTATTGATTATTGATTTTAAATTCAATATTTATTTAAACCTGACCAAACTTAATTTTATAACAATAAAAACAAAAAAAAATGAATCCTAGAATTTTTTTTATTCTAGTTGATTGAATATAATTGATGTTGAATGCCTTTACTTTAGTTGGTATTTTTATGATAACTAGTGCTCCGCCCACCCTCTTCGTGGTCACATACCATCAACGCATAGGTGGACAATAGGATTTTTCTAATATAAGCCTTAAATTTTAGCTGTACAATTTCAGTGGGTCACTGTCTGATCTACTCCATAAACATATTACTGTAATTTTTGCCAATTTTTAAAGTAGGTTTAAGAAGTCGCTACCACAGCGAGAATTGTTTCTAATTCTATTAAAAATTGAATTAACTTTATTTAGACTAACATCATCTTAAACATTTTGATATAAACTAAAAGACTTTCGATTTCTTACATATTACATAAATCTGTGAAGCTAACTTAAAATTACAATTTGTACGCAGTTTCACTTCATGCCCTACAACATGATTCATAATTCTTAATAACTTAACTTTTTAATACGCTTTTATTACCTTCAGACGTATGTATGTTATTATGTTTGTATGTAACGGAATCTTTGAACATGATTTTGACCCCCTTTAAAACGTCGGATTAACTCGAAATTTGGCATACTTATTAAGGACCGATGACAATTCAATATTTTAAACAGTTTGACCCGTTATCTTTACTAGAATAATCAGGATTAGCGATTTTTTGTTTTCCTGAGACCCGGAGTGTCTGCGTCAAGACCAATAAGGGAAACTACCAGGCGCGTTTGCCGCTTTATCACAAAGATTAGCTCGTGTTGCCCTTGCGCCGTTAAATTCCAACCAACCAACCAACCAACCAACCTTCTCCAGAATCGAATCCTGGTGTGCCGTTTGAAAGATTTGTCGTTTGAACGACAGTTATACAAAGCGTGTTTTTTTTAGTCGCATTATCCTTACCAGGATCTTCAGGATTAGTGATTTTTCATATTCAGAGACACGGTGTGTACTAAGGCATACACATGACTTAAATTTGAGACAAGCATGTGACTATTGGCAGAAACAACTGGAGAGTTTTGTACACTAACTAAAAAAAAATTAGAGTTTACAGAAAAAAATAGTTAATAGTTTAAAAACTAAAAAATACGCTTTAATAGAAAAGTGAACTAAAAAGTAGAAAATAATTTTAAATAAGTTTGAAATAAGAATAGAGTGATTAACAAGAAATATTTATTTTATCGTAAAAAAGCGTGGGGTGCTTGATGTCAATTGTTGAAAATATTTAATGACAGATATTGGTAAAAGTAGAGCCATTATGAAAATTTCTTAAAAAGCACCCCATGCTTTTTTACGATAAAATAAATATTTCTTGTTAATCACTCTATTCTTATTTCAAACTTATTTAAAATTATTTTCTACTTTTTAGTTCACTTTTCTATTCAAGCGTATTTTTTAGTTTTTTAAACTATTAATTATTCTTGGAGGCTTCGTCTTCTTTCATTTTGTTGCATGAAGAAACTCTGATGTTACATCCGAGATAAAAAAAAATATATAATTTCGTTGGTTGATACAAAATCATCCAATCTGTTTTTACGTTCTATCCACTTCCAGTTTTAAACAATTCACTTTATAAATTTATGCTCTAAAAATTAATTTGCTAAATAGATATTAGTATTTGTAACCTACTTATGTGCAAACGGTTTTATAAGTTATACTTTACAAACATTTAAACTAAATTGTATGTAACACTTACTTTCACTTAACATATGTTACTGTTCAATTTAATTTTATTAAATTCACATTTAGATGGTAGTAAATTTAAACTCATACACTTTAGTTACTATTAATTTTACATCTATAAATGAAAAAAAAATACTATAAATGTGTTATTAACCAATAATGAATTAAATCATTATATAACTAATAGGTATGAATTCGTACATTTATTGTTAAGTGCTAAGTAAGTAAGTAAGTAAGTAATAGTAGAAATAAATACACTTATTAGCAGGCCCAAATATGTATAGTTACGAGTAAGTACAAATACTTACTGATACATATACTTACTACTAAGTATAAATACATATGCTTACAACTATGAATAAATAGATATACTTACTATAATTTGATAGTAAACTACTAAAATTTTAAGCATACAAATAAAGTCTACAATTTTGGAAAGGACTACTTTTAAAACTAGATAAGTATTTTTAATTTCTAAAATTCTGAGAGAAAGCTTTTTTAAGACGTTTGTGAGATATCACATAGGACTCGAAATGCATTTTTCTTATAACGCATGTTAACAACGTAACTGCAAAAAAAAATTAAAAAAATAAAAAAATACAGTAAATAAAACATCTTTTTTCTTACTTATAATCTTTCAATTGAAAAGTTATCACAAGAAAAATCTTCACGACTTTAAAAAAGAAAAAAAAATACTTTGAGGCTGACTAGTTTCATGAAAAACCCTTTGCAGCTTGTAATATTTTAATAGAAAGTAGATTTTCTCTCTAAGGTGGCTGAAATCCTTTTATTTTCTTTCCTCTCTCAGCTAATAAAATCAGCTTTAAATAATTACACGTACCACTTCATTTTTTTTAACATTATTTATTAAATTAAGTGAAAGAATCACTTTTACTTGATACTCAACATCCCGACACCCTTCTGTTGTATTATTGCAAGGGTCCATTTCATGAATAATTCATATCAATATCCCTTAGGTTAAAGGAAGCTTACAACGTTTCATTACTTACGGATATTTCTTTCTAAAACTTATAAATATTCAAAGCGTTTTTGTCTGAAATTTGAAAAGGTGTCACGTTTAGGAATGTACATGCTAATGTTTACTCTTCAAACGCGTTATGTACTGAGAATTTTGTTGTATTAATTAAAAAAAAGCTGTGTAATTTGATTTCAAAATGTTGACTAAAACCCCGTAATTATGTTTGCATTTATTCTAAAGTCTTACTTTTACTAATAAACACATGTATAATTATCCTTTTCTCTATCTTTAATCTTTAGTTTATCATCATCATCATAATATGTATTTTTGTGTTTATATTGATATTATGTGGAATTTTGAGTTTCTTTACGACTTAGGAAGAATAGGATGAATGTCTATATTTTTGAATTTCAGTATTTCATTATTGATTGCTTGCACTTTTATTATTAGTTTTATTCAGTTAGAGTTTTATATAAATTAATGAATAAAAATATTTTCTTACAAAGATATTGGAGGCTTTACTCAATAAATCGTAGTTTTAAAATAAATAAATTGTCTAATGAGTTATATTTCAACAAACTTCACGTTATTTTCTTAAACACATTTTTACATTTATAAGTAATTGAACATGTGTTTTAAAAATTTAATATTACCTTATAAAAACACGCTATATGCATATTGAATATTTATAGATAATTTGTTTTGTTGCGCGTATCAAACAACTGAAAATGTGTTGTGTTATATTTTGGAAAAAATTATATTTGAGACTTGAATATTTCATTTAAACCACAAATTTAATTGACTATCAGCTGACATGATATCATTTTACTGCAATCATCGTTACTTTGACTTAAAGCTGATTTTTCTAGAGAACTAGCTTGAACAATTATTCTGCTTCTGAACCATGTGTTTGACTCGGGAGTGATATTGCTGCATGAGGGCTTGTACATTGAAACGCTCATTATCATACTGGTGTATGAAAATGATGATTATAAGCATTTGTGTAATGATGATTGTAAAACATTTTTATGCGGTACTAGAAATGAACCTAATCAGAAATCGAAACGTTTCTATCTACCCATCACCAATTTCAAACTGTCACCAAAAAATCTATTCCATCATCAAAAAACCACTGTTTTGTATTTTTAGGCGATATGCTATGCTAAAAAAAGTGGAGAGTATTTTGTTTAGCTTAAAGCATCCATCAATTTCAATGTGTCTGCCTTCAAAAGTCAAAGAATTCAAATCTTTGCTAGTACTTATTGAATTGAAATTAATATTTCTATTTTCGAATATTTTTTCTATGAATGAAAGGGATAAAAATGCATGTGTCTGAAACATACAAACAATGATTTTATAGTTGACGAGTTTCCTTAATGTGGTATACAGTAATTTTATGTTTTGTTAATTAAAGGGTGGTCATAAAAAAATGTTGCCAATATATGGACCTCTAGCTTCCGTTCCGTTCAACAGATCGAGATGAGATTTGAGGTATAGTTATTCAGAGGTATGAGCTCGAGATTCTGGGAATGACAAAAAAATGCCACTCACGGTTACGGTTATAGTTACAGCACATCGAAATTTTCGATAAGCAACACCTACTTTTTTCTATCGAAAAATGCTCAGTGCAACCTAAAGAGTGTTGAAACGGTACATGTATTACAAAAATTTCAGGCACAAAAAACCAGCTCTTTTAACGGCCAACAGAAATACGATCGGTGTACAAGAAGGCCACTAGCAAGATATTCAGTGTTGAAAACCGATAAAATTGTCTGTAATGGCACCCATGTAAACTTTGGCCTCTTTCATAAGTAAATCTCCACCATGCACCTCGATTGTGTTTTTGTAATGTACATACCGTTCCAACTCTCTTGAAAGTTTGCGCATGCACTGAGCAGTTTGCGGTAGAGAAAAGTAGGTGTTTTCATTCGAAAAATTTGAGTTTTTGTAACTATAACCGTAACTGTGCGTGCCATTTTGTTGTCATTCTAAGATTATTGAGCTCATACCTCTGAATAATTATACCTGAAATCTCATCTCGATTTCTAGAACGGAACGCAGACTAAAGGACAATATATCGGAAAAGTTTTTTTTAAGACCACCCTGTATTATAAGAACTCTTGTTTTTGTAACTTATATAAATGGCATACAGGTTAGCGTTTTAAATAGCTGAAAAGTTAATAGCCATTAAAATTCTTGAACTTTGATCCCGGATGGTCCCCTCAAATATTTTAGTATCTATACTTAAAAATATAGCATATTATGCAGAAAGTATTAAATTTAAAATTATCTATCTATAAATGCGTTGATTCTTGAGTTATTTTAAACCTTAAATGTGTTTATTATTGAGTTGTTTTAAAGTACTAGAGTGTTAAAATACTTTTACGAAGTGCTAAAAAGATTTTAATAATGTTTTGCACATTTTTATACGTTGTGTGGTTGTTAGATAATATATATTTAAAGTATGGGTTCTGACTCGAACTTGTTCAAGTAGTTAATTTGTAATAATACTTGCACATTGAATGATTTTGGCTTCTCGTTTGTTAGTGAGTTTTCTTTCTTTTAGCTTGTTGTTGCAGAGTGGAAAGGGATTAAAATTAACTTTTTATTGTTTATTCCTATTTAGTACTAGCACTATCTTGAAATTATGTATGCTTTCCACTTAGTTTATCTTTCTCATTACTTGTTTATCCATGTTCAGAATGGACGTACTGAATTAATTAAATGACTTTTATCTTTTAAAGTGAAAGTTCACTCTCTGCCCCTTCACCTTTTAATAGAATTGCATAGATAACAAAACTTGCCATGCTATTCCTAGTAGAAAGCTAATTACACGGTTTGTTTTATGAAGGTCTGATACCTCAAAACCTCAAAATTTGTCATTTTATTTTTAATTATTTAAAGAAATAATTGAAATATATATGATTCAAGTTACATGAACATTATTATCTTTGAAAAAATTAAAAGTTTTATTTTGCACTTGTCAATATTTTGTCTGCAGCAGCCATAGGAAGCCATAACTTGAGCAATTTATAAAAATTCGCATCAGGTATAACTTTATTTTGACCACTTTAAAATATACTTCATATCTGTTTGCTTCAAATAAAACTAAATTTAAAATTATAGTCAAATTAGTTTTACTTTTTCATCTTTAAATTATCACACTCGCTTCAATAGGGAAATGTGACTTTTTCTTTCATTTTCACTAACTTACTATAACTAACTACTTTCATTTTCACGCAACTTTGCTTTTAAACTTTAAAATTCAAAATACTATGATTTTTTGTGAAGATATAAAACCATCGAATATATATTTTTTTTCCTTTTAGTATGTATAACGTTGTTCTAAAAAAGTAAGCATTTATTTTTTTGAATGTCTATAAAAGGTTTTTTTTTTTTTTTTTTTTTTAATTGACAAAGAAGAAAAAAGTTCATTTATTCTACTTCTTTGAAAGAATTCAATGCAATCTTTTGAAACAAACTATGTATTTTATTAAACATATAAAGCATATAGTATGTTTGAGGGGTAGGTGGGTGATGGCCTACACCCACTTCGGCCCCGCAAAAGATCACCAGGGCGGATATCTCACGATCTAACAATACTTTTCAAGTTTAGTGTCTCAAACATTCGGAAGATAAAACTGACTTTTAAATAACAACTAACAATTTATTTTTTAACAAATAACTTTTGAATTTCATTTAAAAAAACGGATAGAAATCAGGCTTAAAAAAAGAAATACAACTCGTTGCTTTTGTAAAAGAGCTCAGCATGGCTCCCAGCGCTGGCTGAAGAAAAAGGGAAAAGTTCCTGGCTTTGCCATCTGCTTTTATACTTCCTCCTATTATAAGATTTGCATATCTCGTACTTGAGGCATGTCAGCAACATCGTCATAAAAAGTACTTTCAAAGTTCTCCTAGATGGTAAAAAATCAACAGCCGCAAAGTTCTCCCGGCAAGCAAAACATAGTTCTAATAGTTGCTGGAGAGGCTGTATGGTACAGTACCCCCCCAAAAAAAAACAGAACGATGGCTATATCTTTTGTTCTAATTGTTGAAATAACAAACAAAAGGTACCGTTGTAAATCGTGAAAGGTTTTTAATAATTGTATGTAGTTTTTTTTATCATGAGGGGTCATCTACATGTTAAAACAGAACCAAACTTTAAAAAGTTCAATAGCAACCTCATAATATTATTCCATATTTGGATTCAGCATTAAAAAAGAATGTGAAATACAAAAATTCGTAATTTTCTAATGAATGGTTTGTAATTTAAATGATAAAAAGAAAATGATAAATTAATGTTAAATAAAAAAGTTGTTTTTTGGCCATAAATACTTAAATAATTAATATATTTCAGTAACTTTTTTTTTAAAAGGTAGTTTGTAAATGGCCAAACATAAATAGCAATCAGTTTTTGAATCAATTTCTTTTTTAATAATTAATTATTAATTAATAAAGCAATTAAAATTTTTTTTTGAATAGAAACATATATTTTTTTTGCTTTTATTAGATTTACCATGGTCTAAAACCCCACCATAATTTTTTTCTTTCCATTTTTACTATTAGTTTAGTTCTAGGTTATTTTTAGTTCTCGATTTTTTAGAGAAAATGTAAAAAACGCTCACTTTAAGGGACCGTATAGTAGACGACTTTTGAAAACTATCAAAGATTAATTCAAGGTAAACTAAAGGTGTGGAAAATCGCATAACGTTCAATTATCGTATAACCGATAGTTTAAAAACTAAGAAACACGCTTTAATAGGAAAGTGAATTAAAAAGTAGAAGATAATTTTAAATAAATTTGAAATAAGAATAGTGATTAACAAGAAATAATCATTTTATCGTAAAAAAGCGTGGGGTGCTTGATGTCAATTTTTGTAAATATTTAATGACAGACATTGGTAAAAGTAGAGCCATTATGAAAATATCTTAAAAAGCACCCCACGCTTTTGTACGATAAAATAAATATTTCTTGTTAATCACTCTATTCTTATTTCAAACTTATTTAAAATTATCTTCTACTTTTTAGTTCAATTTTCTATTAAAGCGTGTTTCTTAGTTTTTTAATCTATTGATTATTTTCTACTTTTTAGTTTGATTTTCTATTAAAGCGTGTTTTTTAGTTTTTTAAATTATTAATTATTTTTTCTGTGAACTATCAATTTTTTTTAATTTTTTTTTAATTTCTTTCTTAAATTCCATTTATTTAAAACACTAATTTTTAAGCAATTTCAATAAGTTTTCCTTTAAAAATTTTACTGAATCATGTGACTTGTTCATTTTATAAATAATTTCAACGATCTAGTTACATTTGTGTTTATAGTGAAATATTTCTGTAAAATATTCATGCTTTGCTAAATAATGTTTACTAATGCCTACATTTAATATTTATTAATTTTCTAATTATCAGTAGTATTCGTTATATTTCTGCAATTACAGTATTCGATATTTTATTTATTTCGTGTGAAGAATGCACATCTTTAATGTTGTAAATAAATTATGTTACTTTTGAGTTTACTTGCTATTTTTGTATTAATCTTAAACATGACACTATAAATCCTAGTACTTTCTATGCAATTTTAGACTAATACTTGTATTTTTTAATCTTCGTGAAACACGCCACATTAACCGTTCGATTTCTCTCGCTGTGAAGAACCTTAAAAATACCTTTCGTTTTATGGAAATTCTCCCTGAAGATCGGTAAAAAAATGGTCGAAATATTTTCGCTCATAAGTGACGTGTTTTTCAACATAATGCATTGAAATTTGGTATATAGGGTAAATGATGTATTCTGAATCGAATGAAATGATAAAAAATAAGGGTTCGTATTGAAATTTTCGAAGATAGCGTTACTTTTACTTAGTAAACGGTCCCTCAAGAAGAAAAAAATTGCATCAGATATATAGAAAATCGTAAGCAAAATATTTTGGTGCAAACAGTAAGATTCTACGATAATTAGAACCGAAGATATAGCCATCGTTCTGTTTTTGTTTTTTTTGCGTACTGTACATGTTTAAACTAGCATAAAAATGCAATAATATTCAGTTTCAATAAAATTGTGCTTTAAATTGAGTGTATTTTTTGTTGTTGGTTTTGTACCTACTGTAAATAAAAAAAAATAATCAAAACCAAAAGCATATTTAGCAGATATAAAATCAACAATAAGATTGTTCTTGGCATAAAAGCCCTGTAAAAAGTTCCTACATCAGAAATGATTTACATCCAGCAAAATATTTTTAAATGTCTATACTTTCTACAAATCAACTTTCTTGTTTCTTTGTTACACAAAAACAAATCAGCCAATTTTTTAAACCGAAATGCACCAAGTACTTTATCAATTAAAGCAATAGAAATCATGAAAAACATGTCATATTTAAGGATTTTTTTAACTGTTTTGCGAGAAATTCGCGTGAGTTAATAGAAGTTAGTTTGGTGGAACTCCTCTTGAAAAAAATGTTGGCTTTCTTTATGATTTCTAGTGAAGCGCATGTCATAAGGATTATTAGAGGTGACGTTAACATAGCTTGGTAGAAATGAGACAAAGAGAGAAAAAAAAGAAAAAAAAAAGGGATTATATGCGACCTTCAATTTTTTTTTTTTTAACATACACTGCTTTATCTTATATATGTTTTATCACAAGATTTTTTATAAATGGAGGAAACAAGTTCAATAATGTCACAACAAGTTCATAGGATACATTTTTTTGCAACATAGAAAAATAAAGAATATTTGCTAAGGAACTAATTTTGGTGTCTATTTACTTATTAGGAATCATTGTTATTTTTTATCGAATACATAAAAATCGTTTTCTTTGATTGTTTTTCGTAATAGCAAAATTTTAAATAAAATTGTAGATAAAATTGTAGATAATTAATTAGCATGAAGTCAGTAAATTCAAGTAGAGATAAAAAGATCTAAATCTTTTTTTCATTTTCAGTATCATAAAAAAAAATGTATTTTTAAAATTATATATAAATATGAGTTTAACTTCGATATAGTTATTGACATGTGAACATTTATCTCACTGAAGAGACCCAATTAATTAGAAAATTGATAATATATAACCGTTTCTCAATGTTCCAATTTGTCGTACAAGATGTTTTGAAATAATGTTCAACTTTCAAAAAACTGTCAGATAACTACTGGTCAGAATGTCCTGAAATTTGTGTATTCACCTGTGAAGCCTGAGAGCACATGAAAAAAAGGGGAAAACGGTGTGAGAAAAAAAACCTTATTTTTTTATTGCGTCATAACCTTACTTTTTGAAAGCCAGGATTTGGTATAAGAAAAAAATCCATGCTTTTGAAATCCTGCTTTTTGAAAGTTGGATTTTAATTATAATCAACCAGGTTTGATGACGATCAAAGTTCAACTTTCAAGAAGTTATACATAAAAAAAAGCACTCATCAGAGTGACATGAATATACACGAAGATAGGGGAAAGAGATGGGGCCCCCAAAAGAACAAAACTATTTGATTTGTTTTTATTTATTTTTTTATGCTTAACGGTTTCCCCTTTCTTCGAATACATACGGGCAAAATTTCAGGTCATTCTGACTAGTAATTTTTGCAACCTCTTGATAGTTGAACTTTTACTATAAACACCCTGTATATGCATAATTAAATCAGATTAAATCAGGTATACAATTTATTATATTTTTGTTTAACGTTTCTAATAGAGTATGTTATCGAATATTTCTTTCACATATTATAAATAATTTAACCAATTTTCTAATGGCTTAGCTAAGTGAAATTTAATTTATGTACGAAAAATCAATGGCAAGGTATTTGTAATCATGATATTTAACCTTTTACTAATGTGATTGGTTGGTTTAATATTTCTTGTGCAAGGGCAACACGTGGGTCATTTATATAAAAGACAAAGATGAAATATTTTTAAGATTGGAAGCGTGCCACGAAAAATGACTTGCGGTCTGTCAATTCGCATACAGCAGTTAAAGTTTAATCGGTCTTAATTTAAAGTTGTATTTTAATTAATTTGTATTAGTATAATTTATTTTAGTATGTTATAATTAGTATATAAATAAGTATTAGTGTTAAATAATATTAGCATTAATGATCAAATTTAATATAGCTGATAACTATCTGTTTTAAATAAAAATTATGTTTTAAGGAATCACTCGTGTTATGTATTGGCTGTTTCCAATAAATGGTGCTGATAGTGTTTCCGTAAGTGTCTATAAAGGTGTGTATATATATATAAAAAAAAAAAAAAAAAAAAAAAAAAAAAACTGTTTGGGAAATTTAAAATTTTAAGTCGATAAAAAATTTCCACTATACTCACATTTTTACCAAACACATTTTCAGTTCAATTGAAAAATATTTAGGTATCCCGGAATAAATCTAAATTTTGATGTTTTTTGACAAAAAACTAAGATTTTTAATTTTTTTTAAACATAAATATAAAGCAAATTTTAATGTTCAAGAATAAAAATTTAAAGTTTAGAATATTAATTAACAATAATACAAATTTATATTTGTCATTTAACACTGAGGTCTCCCGGAATCTGCATAAAAACATTATTCTTTTTACAAAATATGGATATTTTTCAATTTTCAACCCATTCTTTTGGTAAGTTTCAATTATTTTATTCATAGTCTAGGCATTTTGAAATATCGGGAATATCATTCAATTATCAAAGTTAAGTCCTGTCACTTCTGCACGGCATTCGAGTCGCCAACCTGCAAAGACTCTAGGTTTGAGATATGAAAATAACGTTATTGAAAATGATTCAATGTCACAGAGTTCGAGTGATTAAAGTGTACTTGATAGTAAAATTCTTCTACTAGGGAAAAGCTGGAAAGTTAAAATATTTAACCCTAAGTATTCAAGTGGTTTTTCTTACAATCCCATATTTTGAAATCATTCAATTTTATTGGTGAAAAAACTCAATATTTTACAGTATCTTTGTGGTTCAAGGATGCTCTTTTCTGTTAATAATCAGTTTAAGCTGCAAACCTTTCCTTTTTTGTGAAATGTTTGTTAGTTCTATTTTTGAATGCCAAGAAACCGAATTTGACACTTTATTGTGTGTGTTATTATACTATAATATCTCCTCAACAATACATAGTAACCAAAAACCCTTTATTATTAAACAAAACTATGAAACGAATCTTATAACTAACAGTTATGTGTAACACAATATAACAATATCATAAATTGAAAATCCAGAAGAATGTTTAAAATAAAAGGAAGTGCTTTTTAAGTAAAAGTTGCATTTAATTTGATAGGTTAATAAGCATTAATAAGTAGATAAATAAAAAGAGTTCTGATTGGATAATATATATATATATTTTTTTTTTTTTTTAATTTATGTCGAATTTTTCCTCCACAATTAATAATACTTTTTAAAGAATGGTTAATAATCAAGACACTTGTTTTAATTTCTAAAAAATAATGTATTTTTAATTTACAAAGCAATATTTTTTATCTAAGAAAATCTTTATAGTGCAAGCTCAAAATATTTAAATTTAAGGCCAATCACAATACACTCTATAATTTTGTTATTTAAATTTTGTCTTGATAAATTGTGTGTCTATATAGTATATTTATAAATATAAATTTAATCGTATATAGTGTTTGTGTATAATAAGTTTTTCCTGGATTGGAGTATATATTACAAAACTGAATTTTAACTTATACGATAAAACTAATCTTTTTATAAAATGAAGAAACTAAAAAAAGTCTACAAATATACTTTGTTTGGTTTATACGCTAGATAGTATCACTTATCATGTGACCCGCCCCCCATAAACCGAGTTTATTTAACGCCTTCCCATTTATCATCTGTCTGCACCTACTTTATCATCAGCGTCGTTAAGACTTAAGGGCTGTGATGAGAAGTCGCCCCCTTAGAAACACGGAAATCTCGTATTGAGAAATAGCCTAATCCTAAAGAAAGAAAAGTGACAGAAAAAATGGGAGCGAAAAGGTGCACGTACCAAATGATAAATTAGCCTCTTTTATCTAACGAATAAAGAACCAGATCCATTTAAAGATAACGCGCATTTTGCACATTATGTGTCCAGAAAAAGAAACGGCCATGAAAAAAACATCTTCGCCTCTTTAGTGACCAAAATACAAAGAAAGTTTTCAAAACAATAGTCCCTTAAGCTAGAAAAATCTTCCAGGGTTAAAACCCCTTCAAGTGTGAAACATTTATCCTTAGCTAGTGAAATGGCAAAGTGGGAGGTATTCTTACAGTTTATTGCCAGCCTCGGCATAAAGGGTCATCAAATAGGGTAGTGGACTGTAAATGGGAATTCTAGAAGAGATGTACTGCTGAAAACTTACCAACTTTTTTTTTTAACTTTACTGAGTATTGGTGTTTAAATATTGTATTGCTAAAATAAAATAAACTAACGCTTGCTGTTTAATGCTTGTTTTCTAATAATTAAAAACATATTTCTTGAAATTATCTGAAAAATTTATGTTACTATCTAAAACAGTAAATTACTGTTTTTATTTGTTTATTTTTGAAATAACAAAGTGGGAGGATTTTTGACAATTTTTTTTCTTCTTAGAGGCAATAGTACTGCTAAAACAGCACTAACTTTCATATTTATTTGATATATTTACTAGGCATTAGTGTTACAATATTTTATTGTTACAATAAAAGGTATTGATACTTTGTATTAATGTGGAACGTTTGGTAATTAAATGAAATATTTCTTGAAATTATACGTACATTTTTATTGCTTTATAAAAAGCACATTATCCATTTAAGTTATTTTAAGGTTTTGAAATATATATCAAAATTGAGAAAATTGTAAAACTATTTGTATTAATCTGTTTAGTACATTATATATTTAAAATTTGGAAAAGTAGACTTATTGAGGTTCAATAATACTTCAATTACTGTAAAAGTTTATATTTTATTTAAGCTTTATTAGGCAATTTATTAAAATATTTCTAAATATTATTTTGCATAAATAATAACTAGCATTAGCAGTTTTAAGATTATCAATTGTATACATGTATTATAGCAATTATTGCTAAAAAAGAAGCAATAAAAGTTTTGCATCAAAAGAAATTTAATTATATTTATATATAAATAAATTATAATTCAACTAATTTATGAAAACACATTATATTTCAATTATATTTATATAAACAAATTATATTTCAATTATATTTATATAAACAATTTATATTTATAATTATACTCCATTATATAGCAATTAATAATGAATATTACTAGTTATACATTTAAACAATTGAAATTAATTCTGACGTTATATTAAGAAATGCATATTTTTAAAAATAACACAAACTGCTTCAGTTTTGAAAACTTTAACAAAATGCGTATTAATAAATTTATATAAACGCCTTAATATATTGATATAAACGTCTTAATATATTGATATAAAATTGTACATTTCTCCAATCTATCCTTTTATCAGATATTAAACAAGTATGAACTATAACCTTCAAATATTTTGATAGCTTGGCAAATCCAATATTTGTACACGAACAAAAAACAGCAAGAAAATAACATGACGAATTTAGTTTGACGTCACGACTATTAAACTAAAATACTCAACCGAGTAGAAATTTAGTTTTTACGTAAAGTTTCTTACTAAAAGAAGTTTCTATCGTGGGCTACTTCCTATTTCGTAAACTTAATTTTTATCCGTAATACGTCCCTCTGGGTATCTTTCTCACCCCCAAGATGACTTAAGAAACGATTTCTAGAGTTGGATTCATGCCAAGTCAGAATTTTCTTCCTAAATCTAGGATTGCATTTGATATTATAGGAAGAAGTTTTTCATATTTCCTTAAAGATATATGTGCGTGGTTACATTTTCTTTATAGTTTTACTTTTGGTATCTTCTCTGCCAATTTTTCACACCACATTTCACAAATTATGTAATAAATAATTCAAGGGAAACAAAAATGCATGGAAAATCACACATTATTTTCTTTGTTTGTATGTTTTTTTAAGTTTAAATATACGTTGCAATATTTGAATAAACGCAATTTTTCATATAACATGACAAAGACTCTTACTGTACGATTTCATTTAACTATATCTTGATGTGTGCATGATGCAAAGCAAAATAATAATATATAGGTTCAAATTTATCAAATATTAATGTCTAACTTTTAATTCACCTGAATTGTAAATTATTATATTATATAAATGAATATTAGTTAATGTGCGAATTTTTATAAAACAAACGGATGTATTTCAAATAAAAGAATTTCGTTTTATCTGTAAAATGTTTTGCATCAAAACTTAGAAAAACAGACAAATGTTCAATTGTATTCTTCACATGCTGAAAATAGGAAGTAAATAAATTAATTTTTTATTAACTCAACTGACATAATAGTTATAAATACGCTTACAGCGTCAGTATATATTTAATAAAATAAGTCGCAAAATATTAGTTTTAAAACTTGGAATGACACTAAGAAATATTTCAAAAATGTACAAAGGGCAAGTTTATATATATTTACTACTACTGCACATTAAAATTTGATCAAATTTTCTTTCAGTTCATGAAAAATCATACTAAAAATTTCTAATTCCCATCCGGTTGAGGTAGTTTGAAATTAGATTGTGTGAAGTTATTTTACCCAAATAGCACTTCTTTATCAAAAAGCTCATAGATTATAAACAGAGACTGCTAATTATAACTTGAAATTATACTTCTGTGTTATTTGAATAAATTAATTTTACATTTGTTCTAAAGAGGCTTGTTTTCATGTCATCAATGACTTAGAAATTAATTATCTTTTGAATAAAGTAACACATGGCATAAATTTACAGTTCTAAATTCACATTTTATTTTGTATTGGGGATTGTTCAGAACAATTAAGCTGGGTTATATATGGGCTTGTTGCATGTAGTTTGTTGTAGTTATTTTTATATTTACATTCTAAATTGTGCGTTGTTATTATTATTATGTACGACATACAAAAATAAACGTTTTTCTTAGTATGGCCCATGAATTATTGATAGGCAATTTAGAAAAAAATTCGATTTTTTATTTTTTTTTTGCTTCGCTGGGATCTTGCTGAGTTCAAAGATGTGGTCTAGAAAAAATGTATGTCTACGTATCTGTAATCAGTATAACTCCAAAAAAGATTTATGATGTTTAAATTTTGTATATAGGTTAGTAGTTGCCATGGGACCTGTCATTAAGGCTTTCGTCAAAATTGCACCTGCGCAAAAAGTATCTGCCATTTAAAAAAATATGGTTTTCAGCAAGTGTCAAAAAATGGTTCTAATGATTTTGATCAAAAGGCCTGTGATAATGCTTTTTAAGATGTGATAAACACTCCAACCTCCTAAATTCTCGAAGAAATGTGTAAAGTCTGTAACACAGAGTTCTCTTTCTTTGAGCTATAATAGATTGCTTATTTTCTCTTTCGTTTACAAGAGCGGATCATGTATTATTTATTGAAAAGCGTATCTCCAACTTCACCATTTTGGCGATTTATTTATTACTAGTGTTATTTTATTGAAAAATATTAATATATGGAAACGAAAACAGTAAATTATACCAATCCATGTTTAATTTGAATGCAGTAACCAGAATTAAATTTAATTCAAAGTTGTGCGATGTTCCACACCCTTGGTTTTAGTACCTTTTAGTCAGGTTTTTACTTCTTTCGGCTACCTATGGAAGAAAAATTATTCCTTTCAGCAATTGTGATAGTGTAAAGATACTTAAAAATTTTACGGGTAGGGGTAATACCCCTACGCGAGATAAAACCGTAACGTATACTTGAAGAGAGTAGACTTGATGGCACGATTGGACCAAGAGATGACACAGTAAGACAAGTTCAAGAGATGACAAGATAAATAGGGTATACTCAGAATTTAAAATCTCGTTCCAATTCGTTAAATTGGAGCATTGGGCATTTACTTTAGGGAGGCACCGCAGGTTTCATTTAATACCCCTCAAGTTAGCGGTGAACGTCACATTATGATGTTAAAAAGCCGGGTGAGCTCCCTGATGCGTATTTTTCAATAATATGAATTTTCACGATTAGCAAGACTTCTATGTCCAAGCAGTGAAGAAACAGGCGAAGGCGTGAACAAGATGAAAGAAGCCCAGCAATTCTCCTGGTTCCACAAGTTAACTCTGACAAGACAAGGCATTGATCATTGGCTGCCAAAATAACTTTACTGAGATGGAAATATTCATTGATTATTTATTTTTTCTAAAGTTTAATTTCAATTATTCGTAGTTTCAAATGAGATATGTTATATTTTACCATTCTGTTTCTGCCAGTTTGGTGAGAAATTGGGTTAAAAATTTAAAATTGTTTTGGCAGCCAAAGATAATATTAGGAATAATACTTGGCTATGTACGAGACAACTTGTCCACATATAGGCGTTATATATTTCTTACTTTTCATTTTTTCACTCCACCCTATTGATCATTACGCTTTAGAAAATCTTCAGACCTAATATCTTCCTACATGTTGACGTCGATCTCTCAAAACAAGTTGACCAGGTCATTAGCTATTGTCCTCATCAAACGTAAGTCAAATTCCCTTTCTGACATTAGCAATAGCCTAATATTTCTTAAAACATGATGTTCATAAATTAAAACTTTCTTCCAATAAATATGATTGATGTAATGTGAGTAATTGTCGTTTTATAACCTTTAAAGTTTCTCATAAATCAAGTTTTACTTGAACTTGAACAATTTTTACTAAATATGAACCTGGATTTCTCATATTTAGTTCATATATATTAATATATTTTATAGAAACGTTCTATGTTACGACAATAATGGCATACTTATCGACTGAATATAGGGGAGATTTGAGTACCAAGGGCCATTATGTACCTAGGGCCACCCCACTTTTATTGAATGATGTTTAGTTCGAAGTTTTTTAACTCACTTGGGTAAGTGGCAATACCCAATTGCTCTTTTAGCAGCCATTTTAAAATCTTAGAGGAGAAAGCTGTGGCAAGTTATAAGTGAAAAACGTTTTTATGTGGTCTGCAGTGACCTTTTTTCATCACATGTCTTCTATTCTTTTACAAAGTTAAGTCAAATACTTTTCTTTGAATTCTAGTAACTAATTTTGTTTGTAACATTAAGTACTAAATAAGATGTTTAAACAAGTATTTTGTTATGTGCATTTTTAGTAGAAGATATTTTAAATGAAATTACTAAGTCGTGGACCTAGGGCCACATAGTTTCCTTTAACCTAGGGCCATGGCAATATTTACAACTGCAGTCATACCTTTTATGTTTTTATTTTATTGAAAAAAAATGTATTAATGAATGGAGGAAAATATCCTCTATTATTTTAGACATTTTGATTCAATCAAATTTTTGTAATTGGTTGTTATTTAAATGAGAGGGCTATATATTTTGTTCTGGAATTTTCAGTGTTCTTGACATAAAAATTATTTTTGCTATTATTAATCAGGATTATTAATTATGTTTTAATGAAAATTATAATTTATTTTAAAAAACTGTAGTATTTCTTAAAGGATCAAACACACAAAGGTGTGTTTGGACCCCTTTAAGAAATATTACAGCACATCGTACAGTAATTGCTTGCTAGCAAACTCTGGAAAATCAATCACCATATACGACGTTGTGGAGAATGTTGATAAATCCTATACATTGGCCTTAAACTCTTGTAAATGTTCTAGCGGCCTTTCGTGTATCTGGTGTATGGCCAGTGAATCAAAACTTATTCATGAGTTCAAGTATGACCGATAGACCATATCCATCCATCAATTGTTAAAATATATATATCTATTGCATTGGGAACAAACAACGTGACGCGTAATTTATATTTATTAAGATATATATATATATATATATATATATATATATATATATATATATATATATATATATATATATATATATTATTTCATTTTTAGATTAACTTATAATGTCTTAACTTTACTTCAAAGCTACTAAATTGCTTTCTTTATTATTATTGTTATAGTTTTAATTTTAAAATACTTTGTTTGAAGATATTTTACATTGTGTTTTTTGTTCTAATATGGCTATTATGTTAAATAACCTAAAAATGCATTTCATGTTAGTTTCATTAAGCTCTAACAAGACCATAATTATAGATTCATATAAATTAATGTTCGTTAGTCAGAATATCAAGTTATTAAGTGCACGATAAATATTTAATGGCTTAAATTGAAACATTATATCCATCCAGATAATCACCATGTTTACAAAATGAAAATTCCTTTAATTGTCGTAGGATATATTGATAACCTCCAATTACATCCCCATTGAAACATTAATATTATAACTCAAAGTAGTCTCAAAATAGCACATAAACTTCTGGCATATCCCACATTAAGAAAATAATTACGGTTATTTCCCATTCAAGCCATTCGAATTCGTACTTAATTTATTGACTACTTCGTACTTTATTCCCAGAAGGAACAACGGTTTAGGACAAATTAGAGATATTTTGTGTGCCGCTTGCCAGAAGAGAACATTTCATTAAGTAAAATAATTAAATATCTCGCGTTATTATGATCATTTCAGGGTAGCCTAGTCAACGTTGAATAATTATGTCGCCCCACTGCAAGTTTTCGTTGTCGCCAACCATTCGCCGAATTAAAGTTTAGGAATGTCATCGGTTTATTGGAAAGGACGGTCACCAGATTTGATTATTCATGAAGATTACTGAGTAATTCATAGACTGGTTTCCAGTGTCCCACCTCTTTGGGGAAACTTTAGTAGGGTTGAGGGAGATTAAAGAGCTGTGTTCGAGATATACAGTATAGTTAATTTCAGTTTATGTTCTAATACGTGTATACTTTTGATGAAGCTTATGCAAACACTGTCCACTCAATAGGGAAAATCGTTGAAGATTTGAAGAATTTTATGGATGATGGTGTTTAAGAAAGACCTTTGACCTGTCTTTGCTCTTAATAATAAGTAATAAAATTCAGTAATAAAATGTTTCGTAATAATAGGTAATAAAAGGCAGTAATAAAATGTTTCGAACAAAATTGGAAGATAAGCTACAAGTGGATTGTTTTATGAAATTTTAAAAGTTTTTATAAGATAGTTTAAAAATATTCTCAAGTGTAATAAACAACAAAAAACTACTTTCAGTTATTTTTCTTTCCACATTTGTTACTGATTTCTGATTACGATCGTAACCTCCGATATTATAGAAGGCCATCCAACTATCATTATGACGTCACCGGTCGTGGATACAATCGTCCTTCCACTTAGTAAAGAAAGGCATACTTTTTGTTTGATGAAATATATTATGGTCTTCGTTTTACGTTTTGTACAGATATTCCAAGAAATTCTATTATTTTATTTCTTTGACAATGTGAAAAATAAAATTATCCCTATATCTTATAACACTAATTTTGTATGACTTGAGGTTCTAAACTTCATCTATTCCAGTATAATTACGATGAAGTATAATTTCTGTTCGTGTATATGATTTTTTTTAGAAGTATTTTTTAAATATTTATAAATGTTTGAAATGTGAAAGGAAACAAGAAAAATATTAATTCAAAACATTGATATATACAATTGATAAAACACAACAAATATACACAATAAACAAAACATAAGCAATATAACAGCTTAAATATAACAACTAAATTCAAGGCTCATATTTTCAGAGAAAACCTTCATTTGGAGGAAATATATATATAGTACACACTTTTTTTTTTTTTTTTTTCAATTCACAATGTTTGTCAGGACAAGCATGTATTGTCGCCTTAGAAAAATTAATCTTGTCCAGCCTTCTTATCAAATGCCACTTATGAATATACAAAATGATTAGGATGAAAATGCAGCTCGCATACCTTAAATAGCGGACAACATTTTTTAAACATGTCTATCAAATTTTCAACAAAACAATACATTAAAATAAGAAAAAGTTCCCACGTTTAATTTTTATTTTATGTTGGTCGTTTTGAAAGGCTGATAAAGATTGGGCAAAATTTTCCAGTAAGGTAGGGATTCTGCGTCAAGAATTGTTTTCATAAAACCACGTCAAATAATGTCAACCATAGGTTGTTTACTTGTTTTTTTTTTTTTTAAAAAAGAGTGCCTGCCATTCATTGGTGAAAATACTTTTGGCGTAGAATCCGTACCGTACTTGGAATTTTAACCAAAGATTGTTTTGTAAACTTTCATTTAAAAAGAAATAAGAATAACAAAAAAGTTGAAGCCGAAGACAATTTATCACTATCGTAAATAGTTAGCATTTCTTTACAGCACTTTAATAACAACTTCTCAAAAAATTATACACTTATATTTAAAAACATGTTAAAAATTTTACTAAAAAGTTACACTCACCTTGCTGTAGTTTGTTAAGACAAAATTATTTCGATGTATCGCACGTCACCATTTTTTTTCTAGTACTATCATCGGAAGGGAATTTGAACATAGAAACTTTAGCATCTGTTCTGGAGTTCCCATTGCACTTTAGAACGGGACAAGGACTCGACAGTTTATAAATGTTTCACAAACATTAAACGTACTAATCGTCCATAATAATCATCGAACAACTAGTAAATGCAGAATTTGAAGATTAGTGTATCCACTTTCATACAATGTTTACCTCGCGATCCCACAATTTGTATCCACCACTGATGACGCAGAAGGTAAAACATGGCGGAGCTGGATGGCCTTCTGCAATATTGATGGTCACGTTACGATCCCTGAATAAAAATAATTTTTTTTTAAAGGAATACTTCAGCGTACAGAGTGGTAAATAATGTAGCATTAGATCTTTAATGTCAGAGGCAGACTAATGATTCTTCTTCAGCAAGTTTAATAAATTTAGTAGAAGAAACTATTAAAATAATTGTTTATATGTTCATTTCCTTTGAATAAATTATAATATTTAAATTAACAATATTTTGATGTTGAGGTTAAGTTAAAAATTCTTGTGATTTCAGATAAAAAATAAAGCAATAGGTTTTCAACAGTTTTGATTCCGAAATCAAATGAGCCCTGGAAAGATCTTAACATTATCTGCGATACCTCAGACTGATATTATGGTTAAAAGGGGCTCTAAAAAGTAGAAACATTTTACCCCTTACTTTGACCTGGCTGTGAAATGTGTCAAATAGTCTTGATTTGAATTTTGGACTGTCTGACTAAACATTTGAGATGTAAATAGACTTTAGTTTCTCCTTAAAAGATGTTATGGATAAAGCAACCACCTATCACGAAGATAACAATAATAAACTAACAATTACTCACACAATAATCATATTATCATGTTTCATAGCAGTATATCGTTCGTGTAATTTGTACATCGGACAATCTTCAATCCGACAAATTAGTCAAAAGGAAAATTTAGTATAAACACCCCATAACTCTTTCAATTATATACCTAAATTATATGTTTAAGACGATTCCCCTATTGAAGATTGTATACTTGAACACATATACATTCACATATCCATGCAAAATAATGTTGTGTTACTTATCGATGCGAATGCTTTTATACTAGTTTGGCCAAAATTAATATAATATATTCATTTTTAAGTACATTGAGTACTAATCTCTAAAAATTTCTTCAATATTGGTAATATATTATTTTTTAAAACTTAAGTTAAAGGAAAACCGAATGGCTAGGAATATTCTTTTTAGCAGCATTTTTTCTTATCCATATGTCCAACAAAGCCTGTTTGTTTTGTTATAAAAATTAATTTTAGTATTTTTTTTTAAATTTATATGTTATTCCATTGTGTGTGTGTGTTTTAATTGTTTCATATGCGTGTACGAAAAAAGTGCTATAAATTCAAAATAGTAAACCTTTGATTTAAAAAGTTTATGCAAAATAGGTTAGAATAAATAAAAAAAAAACGAGTTTATGTTAACACTTTAATCCATTTTTATAAAACTAGAAGCCGAATTAAAAGTGATGTTTCGTTTTTAAGTTTTCCGAGTACTTGCATTTTAAGAATGTCATTGTTAGATTTTTAAATGATTTTCTTGAAGTCAAAGCGAGTAAAGGAACGTTTTTATTTTTGAAATTTCTTCACAGTGATGTGTGTAATGTATTCACCAGGGAGTGTATAATGTGTGTAAGTATACATAGGACATATAAATTGAACATTAAGGGTTATATCTGTACCCCAGAGGTAAAGGACCCCCTGTCACATTTTTGATTTAAATGACTTAACGCCTTGTTCTTAATGTGGATTTTTTTTATCTCTACAATGGTATAGGGCACTATGTCCTTTCATTAATCTGTTTCCATAAGTAACTAAGAAAAAAAATTTAATAACTCAAAGTTATGAAAAGTTGTCTCTCCTGAACAAATACAAAAATGTGATATGATGTCCTTTACCACCAGGGTACAGAAAACATTCATTAAATTTAAAGAGTGGCTTTTAATAAAATAATTATCAAATCAGTAATGGATCAACAAAATGTATCATGCATCATTTACTTGTAGATTTCGTTAAAGATCACCCTCATCTACAAAGCACTTACTTTTAAAGCTTTCTAAAATGAAGAGAAAATTTCCAAAGACAGTTGATATAAAAAAATCGTCTCCGACAGAAGAGGAAATGATTCCGTTGAAAGCGGAGAAATAAGACATGAGGAAGAGGAACTCTATATATATGTATTCTCCCCTAAAAGTCATAAAAGTAGATGGAAAAGGGTGATGGAGATATCCCATCGAAGATTTTCTAGTTTTTCAAGTCACCTGTCCCTAAAATTTTGACTGATGGCCGATGCTGGATTTTGCTTCGATTTGTCTGCAAAGAAAAAAGGAATGGGGAGTGGTGATTTTTCTATCTGAAAGAGAGGAAGGCTATTTATAAAAGCAAAGGAAGACGATACAGAAATACTAGTAGTCTATAATAAAATGGAAGGCAATGACAAATAGATGCTTTTTTATTTGATTGCGACGGCTTCAAACATGAGATTTGTCACGCCTAAGGGAGGATGTCCTTACGATTTCAGTTTCCTTTTGATTTATAGTTTCTTTTTTAAAATAGATAGAAAAAGAAATGCGTTATTGAAGATACTAATATTTTATCAGGGAGATAGAACTACAGAGTTACAGATTTTCTTTGTTTGCTTATATCAGACTACAACTAAATTGATGTTTGCTTGCTTGTTTGTTTGTTTATTACCAATGATTCACCTGCCTATTTCTGCCACTATTAAGTGCTTAGCACAACAACATACACCTCGTAATTTAGAACAACGAAAAGACTACGAGGTTGAAGGGTTCAAGGGAGAAACTTTCTCTTCTGCCCCACCACATCAACGAGAATACATTGAGATCACAACCTATTCAGTAAGAACCAGCGTTCCATTATCCTACACATCGGTAATTGGTAGAGCCCACAAACGGAACTCATGATATCTTGATCGGACGCTTGGTGCTTTTAACCACCAGGAACCGGGACATGAAGAAATTTATGTTTAGAGTTAGCCTCAAAACGAGTATTGACTTTTTGGACAAACTATTTTGATGCTAGTTGCAATTGGCCACAAACGAGTATCAATAACGATATGTTCATGGTATAGTTTTTTTTATTTAGTTACGTAATTGTTGCAATTATTTATGTAGACTTAAAAGTGAAATTTATATTCTAAACAGTAACATGTGCATTAATCAGAAATATTTATACCATATCACACTTGGATGACCTTTTAAGTACATGACCCAAATAATTTTATTTTTCAAGATTTATTTAGCATTGAGAGGAACTTTACTCGTTACTTAAATGTTTATTCAAAACCTATCTTTTGTTTTCAGATTCTGCCTTGTTGTAAGCAATTTTGCAAACATACTGTTCGTATTGGATAATATACAAGCAATTTAACTTTTTCCCCAAATTTATTTTAACAAAATTCAGGGACTATTGATGTTTCAAAGTACAATTCAATAAAATATTAGCGTAACATTTATATACTTGTAATTCTCTTAAACTTATTGAAATTCACCTTGTACTTAATTTAATTGCATTAATCCACCACACTTTTAAAGGAATTAATAACATATTTTATAAATTACAAAAAGACGCTATATAAAACTTTTATTAAATTTAAAAATAATATTTTATTTTCTCTTACTATAAATTATTAAACTCTTGACACAAACGAATTGTTTTATTTACTTGAGAAAATTATTAAACACATTTTTATGATTGCAAAAATCGTTAAAAATTTTTTTTAAAAAAATCACTTTTTTCAACTGATCAATTATTTTACAAAATTGCATTTAAAGACTACGAAATACAAATATTTCCTAATACCTTAATAATACAGTACCTTCCAAAAATTGGTAAAAATTTAACACACTTTCTAGGAGGTAAATAATACTATAATTATTGCAACGATGTGCGAGTGTAAACAAGTATGGGCGTAAACTTTTCAATGCATGTATTTACATCCATAATAACACATCACGCAACAAAATATTTCTTTTAAATAAAATTACACCCTTGAAATCAACATCAACTAAATTGTGCTCACGCTTTCTATAAGCACCAACATTATATACCAAACACAAATGCGTCTAAGTTTCAAGAGTTTATAAATCAAAATAATACCCACCTTCAGCATAGTAACGTTAATGATGCTGACAATAGCTTCATAGCGTTAACGTATTCGGAAATTAATGACTTAAATCTCATGTTTGTAACTTTATATCCAAGCATTCCCTTTATATGGGTATCAGCGAAAAGATATTCTACCAAGATTTAGCCAGCGTACAATTTATGTTACTATCATTGCTCGTTTACATAACCTAGCATTTTTCAGCGAGAGAATACATACATATTTTACTCTTTAAATGCTTCCCATCTCTGAATATTTTAAGGAAAGCATTTCGTTAGGAATGAGGTGTTTAAAAATAGAGGGTTTTCTTTCGAAGATTTATTCTCGCAATTATTCCATTTGTATTATTTTATTTCTTCCGATGGCTGGATTCAAATGCCCTATTTATAATGCATTTTGGTTTTTAAGATGCGTTTGTTCTTTTCAAATGCGTATCTTTCTGAATAAGATAACGCATAATTTTCAAACTTAATATGATGGTTTATTGTAGTGAAACGAATTTGTTTAGGTTTGGATATATCTTTCATCAAATTTGAATTAGCCAAATATTTTGTAGTTTGTTTTCAAAGAAAGCATTTATTATGCTTAGCATAAAAATAAATCTTGCTCTCTCAAAGCTTTATATATATCGAGTATTTCAATAATGATGCAATGTTGATATGCATATAAGCATAAACTTAATAAAAAATCTTCAAACTGCATATTGCATACCACATTAAGCTTAGTATATTTATAGTACGTTTAGTTGAAACTTCAATTCAAATTGACTTAGTGATATACAGTAACGACTTCTGCGTGCTACTTAGATTATAAACACTATTATATAATCGGAAACATTTCATTTAATTTTTTTAAAAGTGCATGATATCAGTTTTAATTGGAAAGAGCGATAGTAAAATTTATATAAAAGTTGATATTTACTGTGATTTAAATATATTTTTGAAATAATTAATGTTTTTTAAAACCATGTGAGGTACTTCATAAACTAAGAATTCAATATAGTGAACTTTTACTTTTGAACCTAAAGACATCACCACTACGCCCATTATATTACTGATCTTTTTATTAATATTTTGCTTAAATCCGCATTAAATACAATAATGTTAATCAAATATATAAAAACATCAGTACATTTATTTAAAAGTTTTGTTTCTTATTTTGATGCATATTTATTATTACTATGTAATTAGACAGGTTTGGGCCCTCCATATTCCATTATTTAGACTATAACACTGGTTTTTGCCACATAACGAATTTTTTATAAAACTCCCTAAATTTAATTTCTATTGGCTTTTCTAAAAATTATTTGAAATTAAAATCTATACTTATTCTACATTTAAATTACAGTTTGCTTTGCATGCATATGGGGTTAGTTCTCTGTGGTGAAATGTTTAGTTTGTCCATAAAATTATAACTGTAATTTAAATTTGTCTGTTTTCTTTGTAGGGGATATCAAAGAGCAATAACAAAAAACAAGTACGAAAATATAATGAATCGAATTATCCTAGCTGCAATCTAGTGTACTCAAGTTAATGAACATTCTCGAATCTAAAGTGTAGTATTTAAGCCCAAATAATGATTCGATTTTGAATGTATGCTTCAAAACTGATTTAAATTCCTCTCATTTATCAATTGAACTTTGAAATACAAGATGAATATAACAATACAAATAAAATTGGTATTTTAATGTTTTCTATGAGGGACGATTCTAAGACTAATATTTAAAAAAATCTGGCAATACAATATATTTTTCAGCATATATTTTTTTTTTTTTTAATTCATACAGAGTTTAAAAAAAAAATATTAAAATTTCAATTAAATTGTCTTGTTTATAGTGAAAATAGAAACTAATCCATGGAAAAAGAAATAAGCAAATGTAATTATTTTTTAGAAGGAAGTTATATGTTGCCTTATGTACTTAAGTTTAAGAATCTACGATGCAATGGATAAACTTAAATGATATTGATTAAATTCTAAATTTAAGTATTAAAACTCACTTACACATTAATACTTATTTGGTAATTAAACGACATTCCCTTTATATTTATCGAAACAAGTTAACATTCTAACATTTTCTCTAAGGGTCGGAACTTGAGCACAAACTTAAATTATAAATTGAATAAACGATTCTAACAAAATAAGGTTTAATGACTCATTGAAAGACTGAAAGAAGTATCAGTGTTCATTTCCTCGAATAAACGCAGCATGCTTCGATCTTGAAACGAGTATATACGATCGAATAGTTTTCTACATCCATAGCAAATTCAACGATCCTGAAACAAGTGATCCTTAGTATTCAGTTAGGATCGAAGATTCTTCTCACGCGTCTCTTTAACAGCATCAGGGGCTTCTCCAATTACCAATGAAGTAGGATACTAACCTGAACAAAAGACGTCTTGAAGATATCTTTAAGATATCCTTAACACTCCTTTAGAAATTTTTCAAAGGGGATGATTGGAAAGTGAAACTACCTAAACTTTATCGTTTTTTTGATTTCTTGGAAGCTTTGGAATTCGATAGGACGTGTGTTCTGAGCCAGAAGGACGCGCGATGTTGAAAACACTTGTTTAAAATTCTAATTAGAGTGTAAAGTTAGTTTTGATTGTATTTTGTTAAAGTTCTTTCAAGTGTTTCTGTGATTTTTTCTCCGTCTTGTACGTTTTTAAGTATTTAGAGTAGCAATTAAAGATAACAAGCGTCGGAGATAAAAAGTAACAAGAATGTACAATTGATTTGGGTGATTTCTTTTTGTCACAGGGATTAATTTAAGTAAGTGTTTGTTTAAAATTGTTTTATGTCTTCAGAATGTTTATCTTGAATTTTTCGACTGCTTTAAATTGTTTGGTTATAATTTTGATGTATTTGACAGATGGGAAAGTCTCGCCCTATTTAAATTAATACTAAATGCATTAAAAATAAATAAATGTAAAGTATGTTAAAATACTTTGTAGTAATGATTTTGCATATTTTACTATATTATCAATGAACTTCATATGAATAAAGGATTTAGTGTATTTATAAGAATATCAATATAATAAAGTTCTAATCAAATTATTATAGATAGGTTACTGAAATTATTCGTTCCCTTTTAATTTCATAACATATAAATCTTTAGTCTGTCTATATTCAGTATCAATATATTTTAGTTATAAGCAAAAGTTTATAATTCGAAATCGTTCAAACAAAAAGAATGAAGTATGCGAACAAGAATTTCATTTAGCTAAATTACAGGTTATAAATTTGAAATGTGATCAAATGTCTATATCGATTGAATAAGAATATTTAATGTATATGGTTATGATAACGAATTACACACATTTAAAAAAATTTATCAATATAATAAGATTTTCATTTAAACTTGAAGAAGATGTCGGTTAACTTTTTATAATTTATTCATTACAAAACCAAGTACTAAGTAAGTATGATTATATAAAATGTCCAACGTATGTTAGATCAAACATCAACATTTTACTTTTTGCTATTAAATTCTAATTTTTAGACAAGAAAAAAACTTTTGTTACCTCTATTCTCACTAGGAATAATTAGAAAGTATCCGTTTTAGTTTTTACTTACAAGCACAATAATTTTAATTATAAGAAATACTTCGGAACATCTGTCAAGGAAAAACTCTCAGGATAAATATTTGGTGCATTTTTACAATAAAAATTCTATCTTGGAGAAATAAACCTAACCTCCTAAGAAAATTACATTCCAGATTTCACGCTCTAACTCTAAAGTTACTTTGCTCATTAGTGTTACGTCACGCAGCCCACTGAGCTGAGGTTTACTCTGATTTCTTAATTCTTTCGGAGTTTCTTTTTTATCGCTATAAGGAACCAGAGCAGGTGTTTATTATGTTTCTTCCACTCTAGTTACTGAATTAATGATGAGCCACTCATTAATTTGTTTCCTTTTTAATGATTTCTGCTCAAAAACTTGTCTCTTGATGCCACCAATTTTTTTCGAAAGATTTGAAATTCTTGGATTGCGAGGAGAATTCATAAACAAAGGATAAAAGAAAATGCGTATTTGAAAAAATAAATCTTGAGTATATTGATGTGTTTTTTGTGATTTAATCTTTTTGTATCTAATAAAACAAGTAATTTAAAATATTTTATGCACATCCTTCGTTGTGATGAAAGTGCTATTAGGGTTAATTGAACATTATTACAAATTTAAGTTGTGTACAATAAACGGATTAAGTTTTGCGCTGTTTTATGATACAATGAATGCTTAGGAGAATTCCGTTTTTGTAAGTTTCTTTGGATCGGATCTTTGAAAATATTTTTTTACTTTGCTTTACTCATGAGGGACATTTGTATTATCGGAGAAAAGGTTAAAATGTCTTTCTTGAAGGATGGGAGGGAGAGGGTTTAAGGGGAAGCTATGTTGAGGTAGGAAAATGATTAAAAATGTTTTACAACAGGGAGTGGGGGTTGCATTAATGATTATATGGATAGATTAGCACCTTCAATCAAGCAAAGCGAGCCTGAGATTTGTAGAACTTTTAACCAGAGAAGCGAGCCAATATTTGCATAGTACCCGGAGGAGGGCTCGCTGCGAAAAGTTGCACCAGTAGCCGTGTGGGGTATCTCTTACACCACCTCTTCAAATTCAATATTTAGGCTTCGATTGCAATTAAAAAAAAAAAAAAAAAAAAAAAAAAAACTATCAAAGATAACTTTCATGAACGTTAAATATTAAGTAGTAATTTATAAGTAAGTTTTGAGTAAATATTAATTTTTATATTACGAAGAAAATAAATTTCATACTTACAAATATTTAATTCAATATTAATCCTGAGTATTTTAGATAATTGTGCACAATTCAAACGTATATCTTTCACCTGTTCATTACATACATATTTCTACTATTAATTCATTGATTTCGAGTTTTTCTGTCATTTGCTCTTGGGTATTCATTTAATCTTTGATCGGAATTTTATTTGTGTATTGAGTATTCGGTAGATTCTTAGAAAATGCACGTAAAATCGTCAAATTTCATGCAGAAGTAAAAAAAAAAAAAATCACCTTATGAAATTGTCATATGAATTATTTCTATACCAGTGACATAAGTGTCCCACGAATCTTTTATATATTTAGGTGTTAGGATTTATATAGACTACATAAACATAAAAGTCAAACGAGCTCTGGCGTCTTTACCTCATCTGTCAACTTCGCGTATCTTTAACTTTTTGAAATTTACCATCAATTTTTATACACATATGTTCGTAAATACTACAACCATTGTTACTATTGTGTTATCAAAACACATTTTCCAACTACTTACTGGATGAGTTGTATTCCTAGCCCCGGGAAGATGAGTAATGATGTTATGTGAGTGGACTTTCACATTTTGACGAAATTCATTCATGCTCCAAATGGTTTCGTGGTCTTTGTCCATGTACTTCTCCTCTTAACTAAAAATGCATAATAAATAGTAACTGTAATATGTCCATTTTTGAAGATACTATCTTCATCACTTTTAACTTCTTCCAATAAATTCCGTAAATTTTCCAGTTCTTTTACATACGGACTCACTTTTTTCGCCATTTTTATGATTTAATTAAAGGAAATATGTATCTAAAATTGTGATTAATATTGGAGCTGCACTTACTTAGGATGTTAATGTACAAAATTCGTCTTATCACTTACCCCTCGGTAATGGGAATGTTTTTTCACGGGGAGGAGCGTGGGGCAGGGCAGACCCCAACCACCCGAAAATTCCTTATAAAACCCTTTCCAAAAACAGTTGTGACTTCAAACTGGTCCTGAAGGTCAAAGACAAGGACAAACTTAGCTACACACAATATTAGTACATTATTGGGAACAAATATCGGATTATTCCACTTTTGCTGAGGGGTGGGGATGTCCTACCACACACGCCTTCTGTCGGATAAACCTTTCTGAGAGTGAAGCAAGCCCGTGCTTGAGTAGAAATTATACGTATATTCAGTGAGCGAAGCTAGCTTGGGTTTAAGTAGCAATGAACTTTTTTGTGAGTGAAGCGAGCCTGATTTGCAAAGCGTCAACCACAAGGAACTATACACATAGACACATATCCAACGCAGTGCTTTGCAGCTTGTCGATTGTATGCAATAGTTAGCGACTTACCTGTGGATTGGCAAAACAATTATTTATCGTTTCTATGATGTTTCTTGATGTAAAAATGTTGGCAAACTTGATGAAACATATGATCGTTGTAAATGTTCTATAAAAATCTTTTATTTGCAGGAGATGTATTTCTTCCAAACGATTCTGCAATACGACTATACAAAACATGTAATAATGCTTTTTTTATCATGTATGGTTTTTAAAATAGGTGTGTATATAAATTTTAAACATACAACCTAACATTTGAAACCAAGTATTTGTGGTATGCGGTTTTCCTTATGGGTGGATATTTCTAAACTGGCTAAACTTTATAATTTAAAATAAAAAGAAAATCAAGATAATTATTTATCTGATCATAAAATCGGTAACATATATAACCCTAGAATAATATTGCACTTGATGCGGAGCTGTATTTTTAAATACTTTATTTAAGGTATACATATACGTTGGACAATTTTTTTTTTTTCTTATGCCAGCGTGTCAAATTTTTGTGAGAATTACAAGAGCAAAAAATGTAATGTATTTGCAGTAACAAAAAGTAAAAAAATATATATATTTATTTAATTAATTGAATTTTAATTCACTAATTAAGGCCTAATTGCAACGATGATAAAATAATACCTAATTAATTTTTAAACAAATTTCTTACTGAAAATTAAAGACAAGGTATTGATACATTAGCCCAAGCAAAATATAATGCATAACTTAAATATTTTTAAAATTTTAACATTTAACATGAAAAATACTAGAAAAAATAAAAAATTACCAAAATTAAAAATATTCTAAAATACATAAAAAATCTATTTTTTACCAAAATTTTTGTAAACAGGTAGAGCCCGTGCTCTGAAATGTTATCTAAATTATACAGATTAAATTTTAAAAATCAGTTAATTAACTCAGATATCACCGTTGGAGTACATTCACTCAACAATGAAAAGCAGTTCTCCAGAAATTGAGTTCAAAGTTTTCGACATTTTCTTTTTTCCAATATGTTTTAAACGTCAACCTTTACGAAATTGCATGTAATTAAAAAAGTATTTTAACTATATGAAAGTTATTGGTATCATTTTAAAGATAATGAATTGGAGAACATTTTAGAATGTGAAAAAATAAAAATGCCTGTTTGGGTCAATTTTTGCGATTCCCAACGTATATGTATACTTTAAATTGTTTTATATAACAACTGCAAGAAAATATAATTTAGGTGACACTATTTGAATTACTGTTTAAAAGACATATTATCATAGATCTATTTATTTTTTCAGTTAGTATGGAAGTTATGCATTGTATAAATATTTATTAAAGAAATAACATATGCATATTTTAATAAAAAAGTAAAAAAATATTATAAAAAATAAATGAATAATAAAAAGTTGATTTTTGTGAGGGAAAAGAGTAATGTTTTTAATGTATTTAAAAACTCAATAAATGTAACAAAACTAATAATAAATGGTTATCTATTACTTCATTTATAAGTTTTCTAACAAAAAAATTCCTAGAGCATATGCCAGATGATGCATCAGACAAACCAAAAGCTAACAACTGATAAGACGTGAACAAAACCTTATTGCGTGTTACCAACGGCTTGTTTAAGTTGTTTTCTCTGATTTATACTTAGTTAATATGAGGGTTTTATAAATAAAAAATAGAAAACACTTACCTTAGTAAATATTTTTTTGAAAATGAGACGTCGGTTGATTGACAGGTCTTGCTTGAATTTGTCACTATTTTCCTTTCAATACCAATTTTTAGCGAAATGGATTTGAACTTGTGAATAATATTCTCAACTATTGACAAACAGTTAAAAAGTGTACTATAAATGTCGTATACTAGTCTACAGCATATTCTAGGGCCATTTCGGCCGTTCGGCAATCAGTGTTACTCAATTCGCCAAAAATTCGGAGACACGCATAAAATGAACAAATAAAAAGTATTTCAACTGAAAAATGTTACAAAACACACTAATTTTTTTAAAAATATTTATAAATGTCTTTTGAATGTATAACAATGGTAAATATAATTTTCTATAGTCTAGATAGCATTAAACTATCTGAAAATTAGCTCAAATATGAGTTTCCTATACTGCGACACGAGTTTTCTGTACTGATTTTTTTTTCTGATTTCACAACTTTTGCATTTAAAAAAAAAAAAAAAAAAAAAAAAAAACTTTGTATTTCTTATTTGAAACAAAATTAAGAAAGAGACAATGGCATTTTATGTGATTATAAAAAAATATGTAATCAAAACATAATTTTAGTATACTTAAATTGCTGACGATAAGTCATGGCTAGTTAAATAAAAGTACACCCTTATAATCCCTATCAAAGGATTGTGCATGGTCATTTTGCCATATGATGACAATACTTCTAACTTTTATGCGAATATTTTTCGAAGTATAAAAATCGATAGAGACTTGTAAATACTTTAGTGAACATTTTACCCATGTATAATTATTTTTAGAATACGATTTATAGAACAATGTTTAAGTTAAAATTCAAATAAAATGAAACACACACACACACCCAAAATAAAAATAGAAAAAGGTTAAACAAAAAAGGCCGAAGCTTTTTTTGTCCTTAAATATATGTATTTTTGTATAATGTTCTGATTAGAATACTAAAATTATTTTCGCATTAACCTAAAATTATATGCGCATTAACCTAAAATTAATACACATTTTGAACATATTTTTTTTCTTTTAAAGATATGTATTTTTGTATTTTGTACTGATTAGAATAAGTAAAATTATATGCGCATTATCATAAAAATTAATATAACTTGTTATACAAATTCCTGCAAGATGAGAAGGAATTCCAAATACATTGAAATGTAAATTTCTTACTTTACTCAATTAATTTATTTTAGGTTTGTTGTTATTTACGTCAAAATAATAACTAATTTAAAATAACTAAAACGTTATACTCTAATCTAAAAGGGAGGCATTTGTTCCTCTTGTTTAAAATCATGATTTAAAATATATCTGAATCTCGGCTAACATTTACTTTAAACATCATTATTTAAATATTCAGTAATTTTTTTTCTTATATGAAATGTAATACTTGCAGCTACCCATTATATTAAATGGAAACAATATATTAACAAAATTTATCTTGTATGCACTAGAAAGCAATACCTATAGATTGTTCAATTAGAAAGGTTTTTTTTTTTAACTTCATGATAAGTTTAAGCATGAGTTAGAACATTTTCCAATACTTTTGTCAACTATTGGCAGTTAGAATCGATTATAAGCAATGAAGATACAGCTTCACATATTCAAAGAACTATCTTTATTGTTAAAATGTAAGTTTTCTCTGTTCTTTGAAAATTTTAAGTTTGTTTATAAATCATGATAGAGAAAAAGTAAATGTATAAGATTAATAATGTATACATAATACAAAAACTCTAAAAAATATGTTTAGCTAGTTAATAAATAAACATGAGCTTTTGTGTCGTTTTTTAAGCTTGATTGCTACATCATACACATTACACAAATACAAATTTTAAGACCAACAACAGGTTCAAGACCCAAAAGGGTTGGTCGAGAAAAAATATATATTCACGTATATAGAAATAGCGTTTGCATACAATAGTTACAAGATCTTACATACAATATACAGTAGTGAATAATCTTATCAGGTCTTAGTACCAGTTTTTACAAGCCAAACATATGTATATCCGTGTTCCTGTATATTTTATCGGAACCCAAAGAATAAGTGGCATAATTCACCTAACATTAAGGACTTAATATAAGATTTGAACATATTTTAGTTATTTTATTGATGTTACAAAAGGTAGGAGAAACATTTCACAATTTTATTTAAATTGTAGCGTTATTTTTATTCCTAGTTTGTTTATATTAAGTTAATGATATTTGTTTTAAAACTAAGTTTCGTCGATGTGTTTATAATAAAGAATAATTTATTAATTTTTTCGCGATGAAAATATTTTACGAACAAAACAAATGTATATTATATGATCCCAAATCAAAGCCGTGTGATTAATTTGCTTCAAACCACACATAAATAGAAAAAATAGAAAACAGAAAATAATCAGAATGCACTTTCATTTAACCTAAATGGCAATTCGCCTAAAAACTCAATTTACGTTTTGATATACTTTCAGCAATTATCTTTTCACTTTCTTCTTAACTGATACCACCAATACTTAAAATTACAACTTTCTCTTGCGAAAAACACCACTGATACAATACAATCCTTTTAAAAACTTTTTTTCAGTAACTGATCAATAAATATAATTATTTCATCATAGTGTATTCAACTACGCAGTTAACATGACTATATCTTTTGGCTTAGGACATTGTGGAGTACTTCTTGTGGTATATAAAAGGATATGTCAGTGCTTTTCGCATCCATATTATAGGGACTCTCCTTAGATGATACAGACAAGAAAACACTTTCAAGTGGTCGTTATCTTATCTTAACGTCCGTCATTCTGACCACTCATCCGTGGGGCCACTGATCATTACCAGTGTCGTTTGTCTCTAATAGAAATTTCCAGGATATCGGTTAGAGATAACGTTGTTTTGGACATGTTTAAACTAGTGCTGTTACGAAGGAACTTTATGAATGGTTTGAAAAGTCCAGATACGGATTTGTATATATTTTGTACGTATGAGAATATGATTGGAAAATATATTGTTTTTGGAATGTAAGAACGGTATGTTTTAATAAACTGGAGCAATTTTCTAATGCAAACTTTAAAATGTAATGAGGGATTCGTCTATAAATATTGCTTAGTTATAAGTTAGTGAGATAATTCTGTTTTTGACTACTAGTGTATTTGTTACATAAGAAGTAAGAATATTTAAATTTCAAACAGTAATAATATTTAAAATATCTAATCTGAATGAAATTATATAATTTCCTTCATTTCAAAAATAACTATATAAGATGTTGAATATTTAAAAATATTTTGTCTTTAGTTTTGTTATCTTTAATTATAATTTTTATCATTCTGTTTTGAAAACATTTATTTGTGACCACTAATTAGGTTTATCTACGGAAAATACATTTAACATATGGAAAACGGGGTTACTTCTAGGGTAATTTTGTTTAACATAAGCCTAAAAATAACGATATACTAGGTGTATATGGGTGGGTACAAGTGTACATGGACATTATATTATAAGGCATAAAGTTACATACTAGTATATGGTTATGGTATCAGTGTATGGTTGTAGTATGAGGCTGATATGGTATAAGGTTATAAAGTATTATTATAATCTTATGTAGAATTTGAATGGCTAATAGTTAACTTTTACAACTTCCAGTTACATTATAAACAACACAAATACAATTTAACGATATACTGGAATATTTTTAAATACTTTTATGCTAATTTTTAGTTTATTATGTACATATATGATACAATAAGTGCAGTAAGTTGGTGTTTTAAGAAGAAAGAAAGCTTCATTTACACACATTTTAATTGAAAACATTAATATAAAACATATAGTATTTACTGATATATAGATCAGTAAAAAATTACTTTATTTGATTGTTTTAAAATGAAATTAATATTCTTAGAATTTAAAGTAATCGAACAAAATTCTCCGTTTTATGCTATCAATATTTGTAAAACATTTTTAAAAATATAAAGACATTCTAGTCATAATGAACAATCTAATATAGAATTCATGCGTTTTATTTAATAAATCCTTTAAAAGCACGTGAAATTTCAAAATTATTTTTATACGCCAGCATAATTTTTACTACTCCCACAAAGCAGTGTAAAAGCCAAGAATAGTTCCATTATACAAGTAAACATTCAGTATCGGTATCCAATATGCGATAATATCTAGCTGTATTGCAGAAACTACATAAATTAAACATTTTCACTGCAACAGAATTTCAAATAGGATTGGCTTACCTACCTTATAATTATGTAGTCCAAAGATACCTCAGTTGTTTCGAGGTAACTACCAAGCGATAATCCTCTCTAAACTTAAGCTTTGAATACCTCGTTTGATGAATTCAAAGAGCCGCGATATGCTATTATCCTTTGTAAAGTTAGAACACATATGTGAAGTACCTTTAAGTATTGATTACAATATTCAACAAATAGTCTACAGGATATTCTTCCAAGGATCAAGGGTATTGTGGTGAATAGTTACAGATGCTCGACATTTAAGGGATGATAGCTTGAATGTTAAGCATGTGGATATTATTTTTAAGCATATGGATATGTGATAGTTGCTGGTTACTCTCACATTTTATATTCATTTTTATTTTTAAAATTATTATTTAAGTATTATTCAAAAATTCTTAATATTTCAGTTCATGGAAAAAATTTTGTAAAAAAAAATAAATTCAGTGCAATTTTTTTAATTTAATATCATATTTGGGTTTAGATTCTAAACTGCACTAATGCATTGAGAATATTATACAAGTTATTGATCCATCTATCTCTATATGACTGTCTGGGATCAACATTCCTAGAAAAAATAAATCCACAGACATGTGCAATGTATCAAATGAGAGGTTGAGTTGATATCAAATACCAAAGAAAATTTGACCATGAAGTAGCTTTCAGATTCAATTTGTCTTTTTTTTAAAGCCTAAACTATATTTAAAACAGAAAAGTTTGATACATAATTTTGAACATCTATAGGATTGCATAGAATTTAATAGAAAATTATTTACTGGCTTTTTTTTTAAATTGAACTAGATAAGTGTTTCTTAAGTAACTTAGAGAGAAATCCGAATATTTCATGATGTAAAGATATTGGTACTAAACTTGGATATTCAGAGACAATTTATTTCTCGTCGCTATAGTTATTTTTTTAATTTTATTTGGTAGCATTTTTGTTCATAAAAAACTGCATTGTAAAAATGTTTCATTATTTTTTTAACTTTGTAAGAAAAAAATTACAATCAATAAATCACCAAATTTTACATGTTTGCTGTAGGAAGTTGAATTTCGCATTAATGTTAAATTAATGTATTAATACTATAATATTCGGTACAATAAATATTGAGTTTTAAGATTACTGAAATGTAAGCTTAAAAAGGTTTTTAAACTACATTACTTAGAAAAAATACACTATTCAATATTTCTTAATAATTATGTAATATATAAATGGACATAAAATATAAATATTTTTCTTTTCAAGAAACTATTTCGAGCATCTGACAATGTCACTTCTGCCAATACAATCAGTATTGTATTATACCTTCAAACGTAATTTTTGCAGGGAATTAATTCTTCAACTAATCACAACTGTGTATTTTTTTCTTCAGTTACCTAATACTTGATGCTTTTTTTTTTTTTTTTTTTAATTTTTTTATTTTTGTAAATATTGAACAATGATCTGGCTGATAAATATGAAACAAATAACTTGGGACTGAAATGCGTGGTGTATTCTTATTCTACAAGAAATGTAGCACAAGGAAGAAAATAATAGGATTTTCATCGTTAAATAAGGCTTTTTAAGGGTCTCTTTAAATGGAGACGCTATTGCTAAGAAAACAAAAGGACTATTTTTCGAAAGATCTGATTTCGAGTAAGTTTAAAATTTAAAAATAAACCCTATAGCATTTGTCCAATGCAACTTATTGTGGATTGATAAATATTCTTCAAAACTCTGTCAAATATAACACATTATATAAGTAAAAAATTCTGATTAATTGTTTTTTTGTAATTTGCAATACAATGGAGTTATTTTTAATGCAAATTATGTATGCAGATATAAATATTGGTAAGTTATTTCCTAACCCGAGTAGGCGATTTTTTGAGAACTATTTCAAATGCTGTCAACATTCAAAATTACCGATTATGATATTTAATTATTTTGTCCAAGAAATCATGTACCTAAACTGCTGCCTGTAAATATCCATTTTTAGATTCCACATTACACATGCGTAAAGAGAAGTTTATAAAAATGGCTAATTTTTCTGAACCTGCCTTATTTCAAAACTTCCAGACAAAACAGCAAATGCTACAGTGCTATATTAAATTAAAGGTCTTGTAAAAGCATTGTCCTGTACTAAAAAATTGAAGTGGAAGTAACGTAAGGGGAAACCGGAAATTAAGTTGCATATTTTTAAGCTTAAAATTTAAATAATTTACTCAAGTATCTGAGGTGGTCATTTCAAAACCCTGGAACTTCCCTTCGACTTGCGCGATAGCTTTTGTCTAACGGTTATAGTTTCACCCTAGCATGCTGGATGTCTCGTGTTTGATTCCCTCTTGGTCCTTACTTTTTCCACTGTGGTTACCCGGACGTAACCACGCACACGAAAATCTTTCTTTCACCACAAGGCGCACTTCACTGCGATACATTTCAATGCACCAACTTGACAAACGGTTTCATTCCATCACTGGTTTTCGTTCCATGATACACCCGACCAACTCACTGCGAGGCTGGTAATGTGGTGGTCAATTCAAAACACCGGAACTTCCTTTCGACTTGGAAGATTGCTTTTGTTTAACGATTATAGTTTCGGCCTAGTATTCTGGATGCCTCGTGTTCGTTCTCTGTAAGAAGTTCACATCTTGGTTTTAAATAAAGACAGGGATAAACCTTCGATACTTGGTGACATGCTTCTCCACAACTTTGACATCAAACACGCTTTTGTTCATTAAAATCCGAAATTGACAAAGTTTTTATTATTATTTTGATATTTTTGTTGTATATCACCAACTTTAAGAAGGTAATCTATGTTAATAAATGATGCATAAATGTGAGCATTCGATGATGCCTTTGAGCCTGATGTATCCATATATTGGAAAAAGCTTCTTTTGGTGATAGTTCCTCTCACAATCCTACTTGTTTGTATGGTGAAATTTTGTCATTGTTGAATTTCTTGTTAGAAATAAAAATTCTCATAACAACATTTTGGCTATGCTTCTTCCAAATAAAATGTAAATTGCTTACAAGTTTAAAATTTCGGGTTGCATTTCATATTCCAAAATTTTCTTTTCAATAACTTTATTGGTAGAGTATTTAAATTTGCACAATCTGTTTGAAAATTTTAAAATTGTCTTTTGTTCAAAACTTGTTGTTGTATTTAGATATTGTATATTTTTATATATTTGTTTTTAATAATGTTCCTAAACATGGTTTTTTCAGCAGTTAACTTTAATTTATATACTTTTTTTGCATTCTGTTTTTAACATGTTTATATATATACACCAGTGAGTTTATTGTGTAAGTGGAATAAGTAATTTGTCACTTAGGAAAAAAATATGACACATTTTACAAACGATGCAAAAATATTGTTTAAAACCAAATGGAAAATGTTTAAAAGCAGAATGCTAATACATATGTTTATAATTTCAGTTTTTCATGATTCCAAATATCAAAAGTCATTTTAATATTAATTATTGGAATTCACGTTTTGACAGCCAGTCATTAAATTCTGGTATATTTTACACATGAAGAAGTATCACACTTAGGAATGTTTTCTGTTTTAATGCATTTCAAGTTCTTTACATTTTTCTTCATGAAACACGTCAACACAAGTTTTTAATTAACTTCTTTTCAAGAAAAATTTAAATTCTTCTCCGAAGAAAACTGTTAACAAATCCAATTATTTGAAGCAGGAAAATAAATAAATAAATATACAAATATCCCTCCACATATCGAATATTCCTAGCATTCAGGCATTTCAACACTGATAACGATTTGAACAAAATGAATTACCATAAAAAATGTCCCTCGACAAATTCTTCACATTTCTGAAAGAAATATAACAAGATATGTTTCTTTAGAACTCTTAAACATCGTTGAGACATATTAACTTCTAGTTCAACTCTCGCATGATTAATTTTACAGCTGTCACTTCTCGTAAATAATTGCATATTTTCAAAGTAATTTTACTCAAAATGTATAAGTAAAAAAAAAAAAAATTGCTTCAAGCCATAAATTAATAAATACAGTTAAAATACTATACACTTTTCATAAATACATGTCATTTCAGTTTAATTTGCATTAAGTTATAATACTAAAATACATGTTGTTTTTATTTAAATTCATTTTACGCTAAAATATGTTTTTTAAAGATTAATGACACAAGAAAATAGCTCCCTTAAAGCGGCTGCTCCGGATAACAAGTTTTCAATTTCACTTTCGGCACTTCTTTGACTTCAATTTCGGTACTTATAATAACTTACTAATTCGGTACTAATACCTTACTTAGTGCAACTGTCAGAGTGTATTAAAATTTACTGTGTGAGGCTAAATAGTGACCGTGAAGTCTTTATACCGCTGCGCCCTTTGGTCTCTCTTATTCAAAGTAGATACACACACAAGTGATAATAAAAGTCTTATGGCGGTTAACGGGTTCCCTATTGGAAATTTTATGGGTTTTCTCCCATAAGAGATGCACATGCGGAAAGTTTCCCTTTAGAAAACACACTCATTTCTTATAGAGAACTTGATCTAATAATATGGAAATGTGGTCGAAATGCAGTTTTTTTTTTTTTTTTTTTTTTTTGTGCAGCATTCCTTAGAGTAGCTTTTTTGTGTAGTTTAGCCATAGTACAGTCCTTTTGAGCACTTGTGTTCTATTGTAGAAGCCCAATGGCGTAGTGATAGAGCATTGCTCTGCCACGCTACACGTCCGCGGTTCAATCCCGGACTGGACAAGGTTGACTCAGCCTTTCATCCCTTATGTGGGTAGATTAAATGAGAAACAAACATGCTTGGGAACCAAACACTGGGGGTTCCGCGTGAGACTGGCAACAGACCGAAACATTGCTGTATGGCACCCCGGAGCTCATGGTCAAGTAAGCTGGTTTGGGCACAGCAGGCCAAGGCCCCGACTGTTACGCCACTGGGTTTACTTTAGTTTTTAGAGACATATTGTTGCTTTTCGGTACAATATAGTACTAATGTTGTTTTTGTGCCAAAAAATATTCATTTAATGTGAGTGTAAGGAACAATGGACCACTAAATTTGGGTAAGTTCATTGAGGAACACTTTACATATACTCAAATAAATCTTAGGCTGTCTAAAACAATGAACCTCGTTCGATCCATTTTATAAATAATGGGATTTGTTTATGTATTTAAATATTCTTGCATTATTTTAAAGATGGTCAAAAGTTGTGCAGTTACAAAAAAAAAAAAAAAAAAAAAAAAAAAAAAAATAATAATAATAATAATTGGATAACAAAAGAATATTTTATTGCAAAAGAATTCTACAAATATTCAAATGTAACAAGTATAAAAGATATTTTTAATGTATAATTGCTTATTACAAATATAATTATTTTTTTTAGGTTGCGGGTTGTTTTGAAATTCTTTAGAATATCTTATTGAAAATGGGAAAAAGAGAAGAATGAATAGTATTTGTCTGTTGGGGGGGGGGGGGGAATAAAGGGTCAAATAATTGAGACTATTATTCTATTTTACTTTCATTCTATGGCTTTCTTTAAAAAATACTTTTCGCTTTTTTTCGTAAGTTTGTTTAAATTTTGAATGAAAATAAAAGTATCAGTAAAAACAAACTATCGGAATGACCCTCTATTCACATTGAAAGAAAATCTAGTCTTATTAGATGTTTAATTTTTTCTGATTTTTTTTTAAACATTTATTTCTTATTTTCATTGTACCGAACCATCTGTGCATAAAGCATCAAAGGAGTACTACGTAATCATTTCATCATTGGTTTTAATCATTTTATTGCAACATAATTTTTTTTTTGCACTAATTTCTTTTTACAATTTTATTTCTTTAAGCTTTCGATCTTTCTTACACAACCAAGTATCATAGGTTGAAAAAAAAACTTATAACAGTTGTTCGTGTAATTTGCTTTCATAAAACATATTTCTGTAACTTGTAATAAGTATAGTTATCTAAGAAGTATACAGTTTTGAATCCAATTGATTCATTTTTTCCACGTTTTAATCTTGTCTGAAACAACACAGTATTACTCTTAAATACATTTTTATCTGATAATTATTTAATTGACTAACAATCAAATAAAATACAGTAATTACTTAAATTTTGTACTGCAGCATAAAAAAAAAATTAAAAAATGTATTCCTGCAATAAGCCCCATTAATAATTGAATATAACACTGAATACATTAAATGTATTATCTTCATTTCATATTCATTGAAAACAACTTCTCTTAATAAGGTCATAAAATGCAACACTGGCTTCCATTATTCTTTGCAGAAAAAATATTAAAATATACGATTTAATATATATATTTAATTGAATACTTAAATGAAAAAGAAGTATTGATAACTTCACATGCATTATCTTAAAAGGAAATTAGCCTCTACATAAAGAACCTGTTACCTTCTAAATATGTAATAACAACAATATTGGCTTCAATTATGAGTTTCAGCATAAACGATGAAAAATTTAAAATTTGTTGGTACAATGAAGTAAATCTCCAACTAGATTTACAACATTGATCGCTAAATATCAATTTTATATTCCATAGCATTAACATCATGAAAAACCACACATGATCAGTGCCAACGCTTGTTGGACAACATTCTTACCATCATCAAAGTTAGACATCTATTCAATTTGTTCCGATACGGGTGTCGCATCAGTAAGATGACAAAAAAGCAACACTCGAATCAACACTTGCTATCTCTCCGCAAAGATATTTTTTACAAGAAATAAATCTTACATATATTCAAATAATTTATTACTAGTAGGCCTGTGCATAAGATATATTTAAGAGATTACTACGGCTATAATATGTCGAAACATTCGTCATTAGACAAGCCAATATACACTTGCAAACACCCATGCCTAACACGGGACTCGAACCTGCAACCTCGCTGTCTAGAAGCTAGCACGCTAACCACTATACCGTTTGATCGGCAATGATTTAGTAGGATTCCTCAACGTGTTTAAATTGCGCTTTTCACTTTTTTATAGTACTGCCACCTTAGGTATAATACAAGAATTCTTTTACTATTTATAATTTAACTTCGATTTTTTAAACAAATTACTCAGAGGGCAATTGTAAATGAACCATTCGTCAGAAGTTTTGTTTTTGTATGAAGGTAGAAAAAAAGCATCGCTACAAAAAAAGCTAGAAATCGTACATATAACTAAGTAATAAGATTAGTATTTACTTGCATATACAGTAAGTGGTTCATAAGTATAGTATGGTGTTAATAATTTAATGTATACATACAGAATTACGTAAATAATTTAACAATAATATACCTTAAAATGCTGTTACAGGTATTTAGAATGATTCGTTTCTTTTGTAATTATTTTTTGATAATTACTCTGAAACGATTAGTGGTGCACTCAAGAACGTCAATGTTTTAGGTATAAAAGCACAAACTACACAATAAATAACGCATTCCAATGAACTTTCCTCTTTTGTGGTCAGAATATAATAATAAAATAAAAATATATAGAATTTGAAAGGATACTGTCGTATACCTTGATACATTGACTTGATTGCTTTTTATAAGTCATAAAATATAAATTAGCAAACAATAAATGCATATTTATACTTATTGAACATATACTTGATTTAATCCCACACTTCCTAATGTAAGCCTAATGTAGTGAAATACATGTTTTTAATAAATATTCAATACGATGAAATATATTCTGACACATTAGTAATACATATTCAATATAATTAAAAACAAAATACACGTGAGTTCTGATGCACTTGTTTTAAGAAACTAGTATGAAAATATTCAAAACTCGGATAATTCTTAAGTACTTAATATAAAGTATGAATAATAAGCATTTTTCTCCACTACAATGGGTATGTAGAGAAGGAAGAATTCAAGACCTTAATTCAATAACATTAAATTATACATAATTTCCTTTTTCTTTTCAAGTAATTGTAAGTAATGATCATAGGAATGAAATGATGTACCTATATCCATTCTTTTGATGGGATGCGATGAAAATCAAAAGAACTCTCAGGAGCTATAAACGTCAAATAATAAGTATTAAGACGGAATATATTCTAAAGAAGAAGATGGATGGTGAACATTTTTATAGGGGAGGGATAAATTCAATTTAGATGACAAAGAATTTCATTACTTACACAGTTATCTGAAGTATAATAAAAAAATTGTATTATTTTCTTCTGAAATATAAGGATCCAAAAGCAAAATTTACATGAAAATTTCATTAAGCTTTTCCTTACCAACTTAAGCGGAGTGTACTGAAATCTAATAGAAGTTCTATCACTCTTAGTAGCTTTGAATGAAATCCATACTTCTCGCTGAGTAACGTGTAATCTGAAAATAATAATAAAGGTAGAAGATTTTTATTTGTGGTGCGTAGAAAATAATGAATGTGTCCTGTGTGCATTGGGAATGTAGATATCAAGAGGAACGTGTTCTTCGTTGACAGTTATAAGCTCTGTTTCCATTATGAGTGATATATCTCCCTTTTGGAGTGGATAGTAGTATAAGTAGCAGGACGAATTTTTATTATGTAAGTTTTTTAACGTTGATTAACTGTGAAATTCTATCTGATTGAAAGAATTATGAATCATCGTAGAAATTTTAAATGAAAGTATGCAGAATATTTCGTTTCGTGGGTTTTATTTTCAACTGGAAATTTAATTTGTTGCAAAAGGAACAATTTGTTAATGGAGATTTATCTTCGTAAATGATAAAATTATAAGTAAAATATGACTAATATAACTAAAACCAAAATGGTTACTCAATGTAAATCTAATTTTTGTCTCATCTCATTTTAATTTTAACATATTTTTTATCATTTTGGAATAAAAACAATTCAAAATATTGACTTAATTTCAAAATCAAAATTTTGAAGCAAATAATAAGAAGTCTTCTGAGCATATTCTGAACATATAATAAATCGAACATAAATAGAAAATATAATTAAGAAATATAAAATTATTTTTTAGCCGTAAAAAACACGTTTTTCATTAGTTATATGTGTGTTTATGAAAATTATTTTACAAGAACGATTAAAATTATATCTCAAGTCATTTTTATAAACACACATTAAAAAAAAAAAAAAAAAAAAAAAAAAAAAAAAAAAAAAAAAAAAAATCATGTATCGATATTTTTTTTCTATGCAAAGATATAGTATCGATATTTCCGACCTCTAATTGAAACACATTTATGCACTTTGTATAAGTTACAAAAATGTATAAATGGAATACAATAATCAATACGAATAAAATACATTAATCAAAATCAGTGAGAAATCACTTTTCTCAAAAGTTATTTTTTCTTTTTCCCATTCACATTAATTTAAATCAAACAACACGACTTGATATTTCCAAACAAATATACATCGAAATATTACACAGATAAATTAAAGACAATAACTTCTTAATTCAAAAGATAATAAAATATTTTCACCATTTTAAGCATTTTTAATTTAACATCAATTTACGCTGGATTACCACATAAAACTAATAAAAACAAATGCACGTTCAAATTAATAAAATGCCTTCCAATTCCACACTGGTTCCAAACAAGATTCCACGTCATTTCATCTCTTAAGCGCACATTCATTAAATACAAAAATAAATATTTCTAGTGAAACAAAAGTGCAATCTCATCCTTCCATACACCTAATAAGACCAACCATCGCATACCGTAACATTTCAAATTAACTTCATATTCAAAAGCTTGATTAAAAAAAAGTATTCATTTTCTGTGGTCGGGCAACTTTCTCCTTCCAACATCAACATTAATTAGACTCATCCTGATTATTAACAGATCAATAGTATACTGGGATACATCATTCGCCAGGCAACTGAGGCGAACCCGCTACTTGCTTTGTTTTAGCCCACTAATCATTTTCATTTCCTCTATTTTTTTCCTTCATTCAGTAATGAATCAGCCGCATTTCGCTGGAACAAGCTAAATCTGAACTTGGGTTCCACTCTTGCGAAACACCAAGCATTAAATCATTGCTTTGCCAATGTGTTTTAGTTTATCTTCCGTCTCAGATGAATGCTTACAAATTAAGGGGTGATATAAAATGTTCAGAAAATACTCTTTGTGTTTAATTGACGTTATGACGCATGTTTAAAAAATAATTTGGTAATTCCTTAAAACTTTGAAACATCATATTAATTACACAATTGCAATTATGTACACTTACAAATGAATTTATATTATTTAAAATTGCTTCAAAACCTATTACTTAAAAATAAAAAGCATATATTTTCTTTTTTTATATAATATAGGAGGAAAAAATTAATTATATTTAGACGTGTGTTTATCTTTAATTATCTTATGATAAATATATTTTACTTTTAATAATTAATACTTTAAAAGTATAATTGCAGTGCTTAAGCATTTTGAGATCATTTAGTTCTAAAAATATGCGTGTAAAGTGCCATCTGAAATAATAAAGTCCTTATTTTCATGTCAAAAATCAGAAATGTTCCTTGTTTTTAAGATAAAATATTTAATTCAGTTTATTTTAAATAAATTAATTGGCTTGATTCATTGAAAAAAAAATTAAAATCATAGGAAATGTGGTAGACATACTTGCATGATGAAAAATTGGTGTATTTAAATATTTCGTATGAAAATACTATTAATAGTTGATTGTTAGTAATTTTTTTCTGAATCTTGCATTCAGAAAGAGTATCAAACAAATATTGTATAGAAATGTATGTATTCAAACTAATTTATTGGGAATATGATTCTCATAGTAATGTACACTTTTTAAGCTTTAGTTTTATTAATGTTTTACAGTATTTTCAAAGAACATCTAGTTAAAGAATTAAGAAAGCATTGTAAAGAGTGAGTATAGTACATTTCTCGTATAACACTTAGAAACTTTGCAACTAGTTTCAAAGAGGGAAACAAGTTTTAAAAGACATCAACATTAGTGTGTATGTGCAAAACTCCCTAAGCCATAAACTCTACATGTATCCTACAAAGGAAGTATGCAGTCACTGCATCTTCAACTTCAAGGAGTAAACTTTAATTCTACAAGAGCACTCTCGACGAAAATTTAAATAAGTTTCTAGACATCTTACAGGAAGGGTTTAGTTGAAAGAGAAACAACACCAACTGAACATAAGAGACATAGTAAAAACATAATTGGCAGAGACACTTCGATTATCCTTATCTATTCGGAATATATTTGCAATTCATTATTCATTCCAAATACGTACGTTAAATCTTTAAATGTAAACAAAGCAAATATTTTTATGTATATTTCGAAACTATTTATAATCAAAGACACAAAATATGCCGCTTACCTCCTAAGAAAAACTCTTATCTGTGACTTTTTTAAATAAAATTACGCAATATCACGTGGAAATGTATAGACATACAAGGAAAGTTTTACGTTTTTTAAATTTAAAATAATATCATTTGAGTAAATGAATTTGTTAAAATATAAAACATATCTTACGTATTAATTTTACATAAATGTGCCGATAAAAATCCACTTACATGCTCTATGGTTAGAGGAATAATAATGGTGTAGATTATTTGCCACTTTTGTGGTAAATTAAAAGTAAAAAAGTCAAATAGTTAAGCATTTAAATAATCCAAAGATTTAGTAAAAGACGGTATGTTTAGTAAAATTCTCTTTCGAGCACTCACATATGTATAGTTTTAATTGAAATTAATCTATTGTGAGTTTATTTGAAAATTAATGGATATAGTAAAATAAAAATATTAATATTGTTATTCAAAATTATTTTTCCGTTACATTTTCAAGAAGTTTTGAATTTGCATCTTAATTTATGTATTCAGGATTAAGATTCTTGGGCTACAGGTAAAATGTTTATAATTTATGTAATTATTTGTGATCAGAAAATATATAAAAATAATTAAAAAAATATTATAAATACTATAAAAATAATTTAAAGTATTTTGAAGTATGCTATTTCAAAATTATGTATTTTAGATATTCGTAGTCGATTCAATCTCATAAATATGTACTTCTGATCAATATATGTTTCACTAATTTATTTTGTATGAGGAACTTTATCGACTTTTTATGAACAAATATTTCATCAATGTTAAAATTGCATTATATCACGTTTTAGTGGATGTCACACTCATTGAAAGGCCACTTTTACTCACGCTTCAATTGGTGATTAGGATTGTTAATAAACAAACTTCCTTTCACCGAATCGAACTGAAATTTGACCAATAGATTTGTTGTCGATAAGATTGTATTGAATCAAGTTTTGTGGGCAGTCACTGTAATACTTTTACAGAAGTATCTATTGCGTTCATTAAATTTATCAGCTTTTACTCAGTTCTATTATCTAGATGCCAAGCTTAATTAAAATATTTTATATTTTGCGATGTTTAATGACTTAAATTTTCCCCTATTAAGGTTGGCGTGACAAAATCTTCGGAGGTCTAATAAACCCACTTTCCGTCATTCAATGGAATTGAATCTTCGGAAATATATTAGTTGTTTATGACAATGTATTCAATCAAGTTTTGCAGGCAAAAACGAAGTTAGTAAATAATTTTAAATGGGTCTTCTGTTCTTAGTTGTCAAACACTTTGAATACTCGATTTGAGTTCATGAAGTTACAATTGTTCTTAAAAATTGGTAATGCGAATAAAGGATTTGTATTAAAAACTTTTGTTTTTATCTGCTATTTTATTATTAGATGACTGGGGCTTAAAGGGAAATTTCCAACTTTTTTCTAATAAAATTTAATCGCTTTTTATTTTATTTTTGTGTATTTTACGACTTTTAACTGATTAGGCAGATGAATATGTCCTAATAATATTATAAATACCATATAAATGGTAAAGTAATACAAAAGGAATACATGATGCTGATTTAAAATATGCTAACTTATTGTATAGCATTATTTTTGTAGTTGTGCAAAGAGAAAGATTCTTTGTACGATTATGTTTGAGTTACTGGGAAAACCAATATAGCACTGCAGGGCTCCAGTCATATGAAATTCATGCAATTAATTTTTAATGACTTTTCTTATGATTTTTTTTCCTTGCATAGTATAATGGCTGCTAACTTTTAAAGACATATGATAATTTTTGTTTTGCTTATAAAAATTGAAATTGCTGGATAGGGTTCCTCTTTGAATAAACAGTAATCTATATTTACTTGAGATGAGATGTAGATCATTATTCGTTCATTATTCAGATAAAACAATCATTTTCCAGTTTAATAAGGCACTTATATATTTAACTGGAAAATAAATGGTTATAGTCTTATTTTTTGTTTTCCATTGGATCTTTTATATATAAAAAAAAATAGTGCATAGTAAAGAACATCCTAATTTACAATAGTACATTTAGTCGAAAATTTATATTCTACAATAATAGATAAATAAACAGGTTAACAATTTAACACCTGATAACTTAACCAATAAATAAAAGCAAGTTTACCTTACATTATAGCCCTTTAACTCAAGGACAAGTCAACTTTTAAGTGTTTGTTAGAATACCAGAAATCTTCATCACCAACCCCTATAACCTTAAATCCTTGAGGCCATTTAATAAGTGCTAGATGAATTAAGTAGGCATCCATGCATAAAACACATCCAGGTAATTAAATCCTGATTTACGCTTCACGTCGCCCAATCAAAGATCGCCGTTCGTGATCAGTCAGCCAATGGAGTTCTTATCCACCGAGTAGGAAATGCGCTCCTTTGGGGTTCTTAAAATAATATTTCAAGTATTATGAAAAAATCAAAAGGTGAACAGGAAAAAAAAGTTGAAATTTTTTATAAGAATTTATTACACTTTTATCGGACTCATGGGTTATGTTCATTGTTTTAACTTTTATATTATTTTAAAGTGGTTGGTTTATAAACCAATCTTTTTTCCAATTGCGCTAAGAATTAAATAGATTATTACTTTTATCTCTAAATTAACATACAAAATGTTTACAGTGGTTTCCATGAACACTATAGTAGTTTTTGTTGTTTTTAAATTTTATTTACTAACATTGATAACATTGGATAGTACGTTTGTATTTAAAATATTTTTAACTTAAAAAATATACATTAAATCCACAAAAATTAAGCTATTCATATCAACAAACATTTAACTAAACTTGAAACTTTTACAAAAAATATCACTTTTCGATTCCATAAATGTATTTATATGTGTACCTCAAAGTCATTGGAATGAGACACGCCCCAATTTAACTTGAAGCGACTTTTATTCCATTCGTCCAAGACGCTATCTTAAGAAATCAAACACTTAAAGATACTCTACTTTCACAATATCTTATCCATAAATTCATTCGAAGAACCCAAACTTATCTCTCCTATACTATTTATTCCTCTTTATATAGTGTTACTCGCATCACTCCACGATACAAGGCGAAAAATGAATCGCACAACATTACTACATTCCAACCACGAAACCTACTTAAACCGCAAGGAACTCAAGCTTTAAGAGCCTCCATTACATCACAAGTAAAGGGCTTCCTATTTCCGCCATTTTGTCAACTGCACAACAAAAAACATCATTTCTCCTCGCGAAAGTGGCAGCAGCTAGTGGTTGCAGCGCGCGTGACTTGAAATCTGTATATCAGATTTTTGTTGTTGTTAGAATAAAACACGCTTTGTGTCCGGTGTAGTGTTTCTCTGCGGAACCTTTTTTCTGGTGGTTTTTTTTTTGTACTAGGGTTTCTTATATTTGCCTTGAATAGTCTACTACTATCGTCGTTTCATTTATAAAGTTGTTGTATGCGCATTGTTGTTTTGTATTTTTCAAAAATATTTTTATCGCTCGAGTTTTATAAAAAAACGTACAGGATGTCCCGAAAATGGACTGACACGCATGTAAATAAAATTTGGAAAAAAAAAAAGAAAAAAAAAAAGAAAGAATAAAGAATAGAAGACAGTATAAATGTACCGTTTGTTGCATTCTGTTTGAGCAATTACGGAGTGTTATCCATTAATTGATACAAAAAAATAGAAATTTCACCAATTTGAAGGTTTAGCAGTTTGCAGGTTTGAATGAAAAAATAAAAAATAAAAAAAATAATAATAATAAAAAAAAAAAAAAAAAAAAAAGTGCTCTTAACATATTGTTAAGTCTACAAAACAACTATAGTTCAATTACGTCATGGGTTTGCTGGATATGTTAATTTTAAAAACATCGTTTTGGTTTCTGCAACATATTCAGACCTTTTTTTAATTTTTCATTCAACAGTGCTATTTGTTTTGTGAACGTTTAACTATTTTTGAAAATTAATAGATGAAATTCAGTAGTTACTTAAGTGGAATACAACAAACGATTCATTGGTATTACCTTTCCATTTTTTTTTTCTTTCACCTTTCCATATGCCAACATACGGTTATAAAAGTATTGGATTCAGTTAAAAAAAAATTAATTTTTTTCCCTGCATTTATACTCATTTTTGGAACGTGCTGACTTCAAAGAAGTAGTCTAGAAAAAATGCATACAGTGTGTATGTGTCCGTAGTCAGTATAACTCCCTAACGGATTGACCTAATATGTTCAACTTTTGCATACAGGTTAGAGGTAGCTGTCATTAACGTTTCCGTGAAAATTACTCTTGCGCATCAGTTAGATGCTATTGAAAAATTTATGTTTTTCAGCAATTGCCAAAACATGGCTTTAACAATTTTGATTAATATCGTTGTGGTAATGCCATTTAAGATCTAAATATCGCCATCTCCGAAATTTCCGTAGAAATGCGATAAAGGCATAACAAGTTTAAAAGCGAATGTCTTTAACACATTGTCCTTGAGTTTCGCCCATCACGACTAATTTGTCTGATGTTTCACTCTACAATGAATCATAATGTAATATGTATCGAAAAGCATGTTGCCAATTTCATCCTAGAAATTATCCATCAATATTGAAGTTATTTTCCTGGAAATCAATGTAATAATTATCGCTAAAATTATATCGCAAAATTGGCTATTTTTTTAAAAACTAATGTCTGAAAAATAGTTAATATTCTGTCATGAGACACAGACAAGTTCCAAAAAGTGGTCCCATTATAGCCCAAAAGTGCACTCAATACAGAAAAATATTTTGAAAATTAAAAAGAGAAAACGAAGAAACTTCGAGATAAATATGAAGCAACAATCAGATAATGTACCATACGCAATATGTATCTAAACACTGAAAAATACCCTTTTATCATCAAATATTATAATTCACTTACATCCACTATTATTACATCCACTACTTTTCAAAACATATTAGTTACAAATTAAAGATGATTATTTAACATTCTAATAGCCTATTTTCTTTTGTAGATAAGGAATTATATATATTGTTTACATACTTCTTTATACATGTGTTTAGTAATATATATATTGTAAATAAATGACCTATACATAATGTTGATTAATAATAGCCGACACAGTACAGTTTTGTTTCACATCCATTTTATCAATGACCATAAAAAATATTCTACTAAATGTAAAATGGTATTATACTTGAAATCTACACTTCAGGTGCTTTTCCTCACTCTGTGATTCTACTTGAAATACGTATAATGAATTTTACGATACTTTTCACGTCTAGAGAAAGTAAGAAAGGTATTCGAGACCATCAGGTTTATCATAAAAATAAATGACCCGTACACTTAGCAAACGGACCATGATCGGTAAGGATTTGATCTTAAATGCAACTAACTACTTACATCTCGTAAAATACTCTATACTTGAGAAGATGTTTACAAAAGATTCTACTCAATAAGAATGAATTATTTGTAGATATAACTGAAATGTGATTCCCTGAATCGCAATTCTTATTCGCTTGCAATTTGAAGTAGGTCGTTGTAACTTTAAAGTGTCTCAATAAAAGGACTACGTTGCAATTATCAAGTCGCATTTTGTTCAATTGTACTTAGTTTATACAAAAAGATAAAAAGTACAAAGAGGACAAATAAAGTTACTCAATTCTTCCAAAAGCGGTATTTGTTTCACTTGGATTGACAGTCAAGTAAAGGGTAGACAAAACAATTTGATATGATGACAAAAGATGCAATTTTATTTCTTGATGAGAAATTTAAATGGCATTTAAAATGATACGATGTTAGGGACATTTTGTTGTTTCTTATAATAAGTCGAGAGTTAAACGTATAGGGAACATGTTAGTGCGTTGCTAGCTGGTGTTAGATATTTCACCTAGATTTGACTGTCACCATAACTGCTACACAATTCCAGTTCCACATAAGACCCAATAGGGATTAATGTGATAAAAACAATAAAAGATTTTATTAAAATGAAACCACATGAAAATTGATTTTAAAAACTTGATTTTACAAAAAGTGAAACAAACAGTTTTATAAATGATGTGTTAGATAGTTTGTTTGATATACTGTAAATTAATTCACAGTATTTACATAAATTATGTTCAACAAATTTTTCTGTTAGACGATATTTAGTAGCAATAATAGTAGGTTATCTTAATGAGCCTAATGTAAATTTGTGACATTTAATTCTTCATCAAACATCGACGTACATACTGATTATCGCATCTACACGCAAATATATCAATATTATTTTTCAACACATGCTTAATAATTGAGTATACAAAACATTCTCGAATTATTTCTGTTTGTAAATTGGAATCAATATTTTGTACGCTTTCTAATCCTACAAGAACTTCAAATTGATGAATTACACTTGAGCGTAGCTTTAGTTCTACATGTGTGAGTTTGTATGTTACATTATCTGGTAATGATGAGTTATCGGGACCAAACCTTGTATTTTGCATAGCTAAATTCTCTTGTATTGGTTTGTAATGTTGCTCCCTAGAAACGGATTGTTGGTTAGCCTTACAGACAGTTCCTTGTATAATCTGTTGAAGCTCAAAAGAGGAGCATAAGCTTCAAATTTACCTTAACATATACGTTCATACTGGTTTATCATCTAACAGGAGAAACTGGTTTATCATATAATATGATAAACCAGTCTTCCTTATGAAATTGTTTAATTTTTTTATGAAATAAATTAAATTAAAACACCATACATGAGTTTTTTAAATGAAAACTATTTCATACGAAAAACAGTAAAAAAACATCTTCAGTAAAAGTTTAAGTGATATTAGATCTGACTACTTAAAAGTAGCCATGTTTTAAGTTATATCGACTATATCTGCTTCAGTTAAGTGGAACACTTTCTTGTCAGTGAAACTAACAAAAAAATATGACAAAAGTCAGCATTTGGTATAATGCTTGGTCTATGGGATATTACTGTTAAACGTGTATTAGGGTAGGTATTCACTATTCCACATCTGCTTTATGGCAATAAATATGAATGTTGTTAAAACAGTGGAAGAATGCCAGATTATGATCATCACTAGCAGCTTAGCTGCAAACGCTAGGACTACTTTTTTTAAAATTTCGTTGACGAATGGCTCAATAGGTCCACCATCTACTAGTGCTGACTGTTGGAAATTTTTTCTTAGTGAGCTGTTTTCGTTTTTTGGGAAAAGTTTAGGAAAATGTTCATCCTAGTAAATTTTACTCACTATTTGATACAAGAATTTAGACAATATATACATACAATGATTATAACTTTTTGGCATTATTCCAAGATTTCATAATTACCGTTCATTTCCACAAACAAGCTAAATACCTTCTTAATAATACCGAATCCTTGATTAATATATTTTATTTCAAATATCCTTATTGAATAATTATGAAATGATCCTACAAATGCCATTAGTTTAAGGTATATTTATTTTGTTTGCTTGTTTCTGATAAAAATAATAAAATTGATTAAATTTTAAATGAGTGGAGGAAATAATGAATCAAAACTTCAAACTAGCTTAGTACATATACAATTTTTACGAATGGAATAAGTTAAGTTTACTTAAATGTAAACACATTAACCTATTGATTTTCAAAAGAATGGAGGCTAAGTAGAAAGTTTAGAATATTCTAATAGAGTAGCCTAGATGGCAATGTTCGGAAAACTACCGTCTAGGAAATGACGATAAAGTTTGAGCCTTAGATGCTTCAATCTGACAGTTTTTCAATATTTCATCCTATCGAATCATTCGGGAAAGAAGAAAGGAAACTTATTTCCTAAAGTACTCCAAGTTGAAAATGCAATTTGAACTTCCAATCGGTTTATATATTCCTATAGTAAGCATAAATAAAATACTGTGATTATTTAAAGATGTGTCTAGTTCATGTAGTTATGCTCATTGACAAGTATCTTAACATTTATAAATAAACTCATATCATTGTTGATAATTAAATTTTCTTAGGAAACGTTTAATAAAATAATTAAAATATACAGATAATATTTTTAATTTTACAGCTAAACTTAAGGCATTGCATATATTAATATTCCGTAATGCAATGTTCATCACATTGCAAACTAAAGGATTTGATTATCCAAATAGTTATTTCATGACACTCTCTCCTGTCTTAACAACTTAAGTGGTAGGCGAATCGACATCTGACAATTACAAAAAAAAATTTTGACAAGTGTAAATGAGTTGTCACAGAAAATAAAGCATAGAGATTTTTTCAGAGTTTTTTCATGACTAAATAGAAAAGAATGAACGGATTTATTGCACTTAAAAACCACTTCTCCAAAAGCGCTCCACTAATCAGCTTATACATTTGTGTGTTGCCTTTCAATCCCTGGTTCATAGGTATATGCTATTAATAACTTGTGAACACACATCTTCTCCTACAACCAATGACTTTTAATCGATGAAAGTTTTGTAAAACAAGGGCCTAGTCCTTGACTAGACCATCAGACAATGACCAGATAATACGAGAACTATTCACGTGTACTTTGAAACTTTAATATTCTTTTCGCGGATGACTAGTATTGGCTTTTTTCATAAAGACAGGACTCTTCCCTAACTCTATTAAAATTTCAATCAAATGCTTGAACGAAAATGTACATAAATAGTATGAAAGTAAGAGTCCAATTATTTTAAAATAGTATGTTATTGAGATAAATTAGACCTGAGCAATAGTTTTGATCAAGTTAGAGCAGCAAAATTCCCTTGCTTTTGTCTGGTAATTTAGCATAAGACTTTTTAAAAAATTAAACGCAATGTACAATACCATAGCTTTATCGACAAGATGAGCTGTTAAATTATGAAATCATCTTAAGTATTACAATTATTTGACTTTTAATCACTGTGTGTGAGACACATACTAAAGATACATACAACTCAATTATGGATATTGAAATTCTATACTCACAATAATATTTAATTTTCATCAAGATAATAACATATTTCAATTGCGCAGTATGTATTACATTCTTATAAACAACTCATTTAACATATAATCTAATACGTAATATGATGAATATTTATTAAAAATTGTTTTTTTAAACTAGTTTGAACACAATAAACTTATCGTATATAAATAATTTGCATTGAACTTGGAAATATATACCTCAAGTCCTAAAAGGCAAAATGCATTGCTATAGAAATGTATGCATTTTATTTAACTTACATTCAATAGACCACCAACACCGTATGTTTAAAATACCATAAAGTTTCTGATTATTTTCTCTACATATAACTTCACTAGCTTACAAATACACAAAATAGCTTAGAGTGCAATCGAGGAAATCATTAGATTGTGTCTTATATTTTTCTTTTATAATATAAGACTTCAGATTACGATTAGAAGATAAATCAGAGAGCCTTACTTATCAATTCTTTCCCGAATTTCCTTATTTATTTTCATTTTCATTCTATAAATCTCTTAGCCACCTGACAAACCATCCAGAAATCCACAACACCCACATTTGAATAATCCAAAAGAACAAAGCAATGCTTCGGAATTGGTTCAGCGAAAGACAAATGCATCGGCTGCCTCAAGAATTACTTTACATTTACCATTTATCAGTCTCAAGAACCTTGAGGACGAAAGAAATCCAATGCAAAACTCAATAACAAACCAAGTACGTGCGCCCAGAAAATCGGGATCATTTTTCACTGTTCTCCATCGCTCCCGAAAAGAAACAAACGGGAAGTTGGAGAATTATGTTTCGTTTTGATGGCCACGGTGGCTTGTTGATGCTTCACGGGCGAGTTCTCGAAAGATCGTAGATGATTCATCGAAAACCTTCTTAAATGGTGAATTACTCGAAACATGAATCGGAAACAACTGAGCGCGGAGGAAACCTTTGGGAAAAGTGCTTTGTTACTCTTTTGAAATGTATCAGTCATTTGTCATATTGGAGTACTTTGATTTTATTTTGTATGTTAACTGCATTTTCATATCCTTGATTTTAAATATATTTTATATGTGTAACTTTACAAAGGATTATTAGCTTGTCCCTGTGTCATAGATCTTATGTCTCCTTTTGTTACCATAATATTGATTCAAGTATTGCGTTGAAGTGCATGATATATTTTACTAAGTAGAACAAGAGTAATAACATACATTTAAAAGGAACATACATTTAATATATATTTAACATTTAAAAGGAATATAACTGGTGTTTTTTCCTCAGTAGCACAAATCCGGTGGTCAGTATCTGATCAACACTGGCCAATCCAGATGCGGACCGTTGTTGACTGACCGTTGCTATGCATCTTTGCCCATATCATCCAGTGTGGGTAAAATAAACTAGAAGTTTTGAAATACTGACTTCAGTTTTTTCTCATTTTTATATAATCAATGCGAGTCGTTGAGTAACGTAAATACAAACTCTTTAGAGAGCAACTCTCTTATAACTTTTTATGAAGATTCGACTTTTTTTCTCGCTCAAAAAGTATACTTTATGCATAGTTGCAATATGAAGTAATTAAAAACAAAAGTTATCACCCCAGGAGAACATATGCTGACCGTTGTAGATTGGCTTTTGCTATGGATATTTGCCAATCTCACACAGTGTTGGGTTAAATATGCTGGATGTTTTGAAATATAGATCTAGAGTTTTAAAATAGAAATATAGTTTTCTAAGAAAGAACGGAGGGGTAACAAACATTTTTTGTGATAGTTTTGACTTGTTTATTTAAAAAAAAAAAAAACTTGCAAGGACTGGCTAATCTTCCCATAATCCCTATTTTCAACATTGTACAATACCTATGTGCTACCTATGTTATTACACGTGAATTTGTTTTTCTAATTACTTACATAAAATTTATTTAAAAATTGATAGTAAAAAAAAAGTGTTATTTTTCTTAAAAAATTTGTAAATAATACTTTATAACTGTTTCTATATTTTCTAAAAATCTAATATATTTTGAAACAACACTTCTGCCAATATTCTGATACACAATTGAATAATAAGGTCTGCGGGACAAGGGCAGGCGACAATATCTTCTAGTTAAAAATTGTCCCATTCAAATTTTTAGCGGGAGTTATGCTTTTTACATAAAACTGAAAAGATATGTTTTCATTTTTTCCAAAGATGTACAGATTTGCAGGTATAAATAAATTACTTTCTTAGTTATTTAGAAACTAGCAAATTATTAAGCATCTTTTTGTTAAAATAGTGAACACATTGCAATTCAACTTGTATCTTAAAACTGTATACATAAGCATTTATTGTTTTTTTTAACGTATAGGTATGCGCCATATTGAATTTTTAATTCTGTTTGAGACGTTTCCCCCAATAACAGTTCATTTATGGTCTAAGTATCATGTTTTAGTGTTGCTATTATTTTTAAAAAAGAATTGGGAATTAGTATTGTACGCTTTTAAATAAAAAGTGATAATATTAAGCAAACATTCAATATTAGGGTTAGGGGAGAATGTGGTCATTGACAATAAATTTTGTTCTTTGCGTATTTTAAATTTTGGTTTTGAGTCAATTATCCTGTGAAACAAGGCCTTAATTATTTGTATATTTCAGAAAAAATAGTTTAAAGTACAACCATTGCAATTAATATCAATATTTATGGAGTGATATCTGCAAAATTTCCGTAAATATGCTTCATTGCATCATTAATGAGGCCAATGAAACAAACTCTCTTGATTAGGAAATAATTAATGGTAATTACGTATCATTCCGTCCACGGTGGCTGCGAAGAAAAGTTTACCTAGCAGATTCCTTTTCAGTTGACACGGTCAGTCCAGATGGATGTCGGTAGGCATCTCAAATGAGGAATGAAAAGTAAAAATATCGAAGTTGGCTTGATTCAAACGGGAACTCCAAGGAGGATTGACAGCTTATGCATTTTGTTAAAAAAAAAATAAAAAAATATGACAACTGTCGACAGGATAATAAGTAAGAACCCCACTATGTTTTTCAGAGGGAGTTGATCAAATAAATTTATTTCAGGCATTTATATTGATTGACAAATGTAAATATGAAACAAACAATTTCAATAACGGTCTATAACAAATCCTCATCTAAACTTCTGTAGATGGTTCTTAAAGTTAAATTACATTAACATTTAAGGGGGTCAAAGGCCCAAATATTTTCAAAATTGTCAAAAAAATATAATTTTGCTTTAAAAAATAATATGTTCAATTACGATCATTTTGATACCGCTTTTATAATTCTTTCCCTTTCCTTTGACTTGCAGTTGTTAAATTAATATTTGACAGCTGACGCTGACTAAGTTTTTGTATGAACTTTAAACAGCTTTTTCTCACTGATGATTTTTCTATCATTGTTTTCTATATAATTAAAAATAACTCCATTTGTAATTCAGTAACATACACCAAATCTCCCATGCATATTCTACTATCTCTTTAAAATATATTTACCGAACAAAATTTTAAAATTTCATTTTTTACTCCATTTATGATTTTTTTTAAATTATTGAAGAAAAAAAATATGAACTTCTATATATATATATACATATATATATTTTTAATATCCGCTATAAATATCAAAATTGTGTTCGGTAAATTTTCGTGTTCTATACTTGTGAACACATACATATAATGTTTAAGTTTATTAAGATATTTTTTACTAAGTTGTATCAAAATATGTATTGAGTTTTTTTATAGTAATTATAAAATTTTAATACAAATATATATATATATATATATATATATATATATATATATATATATATATATATATATATATATATATATATATATATATATATATATATATATATATATATATATATATATATATATATATATATATATATATATATATATATATATATATATATATGTGGGGCTTAATGGTTCGGTTTTTTATTTAAATGTTTAGGGGATTTATTTAGGGAAGCAAAAATGAAATAAAAGAGAAATAAATTTCCAAATCAGAAACAGAAAGTACAATAAATTAATGGGACGAAACATCACAATCACTTTCAAATAAAACAAAGGGGGGAAAAGTATTAAATATTACTAGCCAAATGGCAGCACAAGTCGACGAAAACTAAGTGTTTAATTAGTACATTACCCAATTAGCGAAGTGAGTTGAGTGCACCCAAAATAAACTTGCCGATAGAGTGAAGAGCCGGTGTGCTTCTTCTCGAATGAGAGCCGGTGAGCTTCTGCTTAAAATATAAAATCGCGGAGTACGAATACTTATTCGTAATAACAAAAAAAAAAAGAAACATCGTCTTGCAGTGCCATCTGTCTTTACAAGAGGAAATTGAAATGTACGGTAAACAATTGATATGGGATAATAAAAATCCTACAGATTCGGCCATCCTGTAGATCGATGACCTCATCGATGAAACACATGGAAATGGGCAAGACATGTGATAATACTTAAGTAAAAGAAAATATGAAACTAAGACAAAATGAAAACATTTCGTTGACGATCACAATGTTCATTTGTAATTGTTCGAAAAGTTCAGGATCAAGTCTATTTGAAGATGGTAGGAACTACATCAATGGTTGGGTCCTGTGCTATGGCTGGAGTTGCATGGTAAATTGAAAATCAAACAATGACATATAAAATGAAGAATAATGACGTTGGGCAAAAGACAATTATGGCAATGTTTGCATATTATTTTTGAAGAGTGTTTATGTTAAGTTAATTTATTTAGTAGTATAACATTTCATTAGATCAGAGGATGTAGAAGTTATATTAGGCCCTTCCTGGTTACCTATTTTTTGTATGTCATACCTATCTTTGGGTTTAACTTTTGTAATTTTATAGGGTCCTAGGAATTTGGGTCTTAGTTTAACCCAGAACCGAACTGCGTTCGCTGGATTGCCACCAAATCACCTTCCCTATAGTTAGGAGCTTTCTTGCGTTTCTTGTTATAGGTCCGTTTGTTTTCGGCTTGAATCTTTTGGATGTTCCTCTTTGCTTCTTGTTGCAGTGAGTTCCTTTGCTCCTGAAGCTCATCTTCTATCTCTTCCATGAGTAGATCTCGTATTTTCAAGTCGTCCTTATTCCTCATGGTAACACCTGTTAAGAGTTCAAAAGGTGTCCACTTGGTACTTCTATTAGTCGTGCTGTTGAGTATTCGTTGTAGTTGGTCGACATATTTGTACCATTTTGTCGAGTCGTCTAACGATAACTTGGTTAGGACAGGTATTAGAGTGCGATGGATCCTTTCTACTTGACCGTTTCCTCGAGGTACTCCGGTAGCAATTTGCAAGTGTTGAATTCCTTCTTCAGTGCAAAAATCAGTGAAGGCTTTCGAAGTAAATGCTGATCCTCGATCTGTGAGTATTCTTTTGGGATTCCCGAAAGTTTTTTGTTGCAACCTTAGTTTGTCTATTAAATCTTCCGCAGAAGTACACTTCACCGGATACAGCCATGTGAATTTGGTAAATGCGTCAACAACAGTCAATATGTGCTGATATTTTTTGTTGGTAGAGGGCATTGGACCAATAAAATCTACGTGATACGTACTTAAGGGAACGTCTTCTTTTGGAATTGGGTTTAGAAATCCTTCTTTCTTTCCGCTCTTCTTGTTAGCTAAGATGCATGGCACGCAGTTGTTGATGACATTACGGACTAAGGCGTTAAAATTTGGAATGAAGAATTCCTGTTTTATGACGTCTTCCGTCCTAGAGGTCGAAAAGTGTCCTTTCTCATGCGCGAGCTTGATTAATTCCGTCTGCATGTCCTTCGGTGCAACAATTAATTCGCGACC